>JAQFZX010000146.1:0-86971 GCA_034682405.1 Hydroisotoma schaefferi
ATCATCAGAAACTTGGGAATATCTCGGTTGAATCTTCGGGAATCTTCTTTATTGGGTTTTGGGTTTGGTATCATCTCTTTATATAATAACCACACCCACCCTTATTCTTACAATGTGTAGATGGGTAAAATATATAGCTGGCTTGTAGCAGAAGTAGATGTTGACACAGACTGCAGCAGACAACAGCATCAGCAAAGCCAAATCTAGGTAGGTCTTTATGGCATAGTTTGACTTGATGGGATAAGTAAGGGACTTTCCCTCTATTTTCTCGAAGAGTTGCTAGTTGATTTTGACTTAAAGTTTAAGCCATCCTCACTCCGTCTCAGCCTACTTGAAAGTCGGACAAAACTGCATCTCTGTCTTTGCTTCTACCCATCATGAATTCACGAAGGGTGCAGTGTCAAGCAATACACATGTTCAAGGACACCTCTTATATTCACTGATTCATTCCCATAAGAGCCAACCTAACTCTTCAACATTCGTTTCAAAATGAGTCTTGACTTTATCACTGTCGGCCAATCTTCCTGAAATCATTCCCATGTAAATTAATGAGACAGATCGTTTTCCAACTTGAGATTTATTACCAAGTTCAATAATAAGCAGGCTACCGATGCTTCTAAGGCTAGGTTGCGCTTCCTGGTAATAATGATGATGATGATGAAAACTTTGGTGACGGAGACAGGGAAGACATTGCAGTGCTTTCACCTTCAAAACGAGGATCTAATACTCAAGTTCAATCCATTCAGTATGGACTTCTAAGGTAACTACTTTATAAAGGATTTTGAGCTTAACTTATATACTCAACTGAAATCAAGAGATGCAGTAAGGGGGACAGTTTATAATACATAAGTACGGGGTTTTATAAGCTCTATTTTTATAATGTTAGCAATATCACTAATGTCTCTCACACTCATGTGCACTTTTTATATCCCTAAATCCGATTCATTCAGTCAGAGGGATGAAAAAAGAAAGGGAAAAAATCGGATGTCTCCTTATCATTTTGGTTTTGGTTCGTTGACTACCTACCTCTGTCATGGGCTGGTTGGTTCTACTGAATTTTTCGATGGTGCACCTCATCCTAGTATCTCTCATATACTTTTCTAGCCTATCATCCTTCCTCTACGTCTTCGCTATCTACAGCTATGTCGTGTACGTAGAGGGTTTCCGGCTTGTGGCATTCAAGTTGTAAAGTTTTACTCTCGAAGGTTGTGGATAGTTTGTAGGAGTAATTTACCACAAACCTTTTCTACCTTGTGTCCTATCATATATGAATTTTGATTCTTTTGATGACTCCACCAAATTTTTCTCTTTTATTTCCAGTACTCGACTTTACTAATACTAGGAGTACGCACATAAATAAAATTCTTATGACTTTTTTCAGCTTTAGGTTACTATTTGCGAATACCTAATACGATGGTATGTCTACAGTGATTATCTACCCTTCTGGGTGAACTTCCTTCTCTATTTTACCATGGATAGTAATGAAATGCTTCATTCTACCATTCTACTTCCATAGCTTCCTTCCTTTGGCCAAAGTAGGAGAAAAGTCTAATGTGATTACGACTTTGGACCCCGGAGTTGCTTCAGGTCGTCTCATCCTGGCGCCAATTTATACGACAAAGTATCCCAGTTATATAACAAGAGGGATAACCAGAAGTCTCCAAAAACTGCAGATATAATGGAAAAAAACTACCTCGCGTACATGGGTGTATACGAAGAGGTTTTCCGTATCAAGAAGGACAACTTAGTAAGCTAGAAGTATTAGTATTAGTAGTCGTAAGGATAATTCAAGCTAATGCATGGTATACTGTGACTGTGAAAAAAATCACCACAGGATGATGAAACTTGCTAGAAATTCTGCTGAATTTACAACAAAGTAAACTAGACTCGACTGCAAGATCACAAAGTCAGGGATAACATTTTATAAAATGTAATAGAGCAGGTCTGCAGTACGCACAATAAACGAGTTTGAAGATGATGTAGATATGTATACAAGTAAGGGTAAGAAGTAAACAAGCAGTAGGGGATCATCTTTTAGGAAAATGGTTCATAACATAACTAGTGACTGTTTTCTTAGTGACGCTACTGCTACTGTACTATACTACTTTCGGATTCGGAGTAGGACGACAACGGAGAGATGAAAGCATGTGAAATCTATCTCGGGGTAGAGTTCAGCTAAACTTAGTCTGGTTCAAATGACAGAGCAAACTGATAGAGAAAGTTCCTTTGAGAAAGTTGAGAAGGTTTGGATAGCTCGGATGGTCAAAGCCCATCTAGACTTTCTAAAGGTTTCTATATCCTCATAAAAATTGAAATCGGACAGTTTATTTCTCACAAAAGCCAGATGCAAAAGTGCCGACTACTAAATGTGCTAAGGCCCCATTTGATTTATGACCTCGAGCTAGTTCAATGTTTGAGAATCATTAGACCTCTCTGTAAGCTTGTTTAAAGAGGTTCTACAGTGAGTAGACTGTATAAAATGTTGAATAGCAACTCTGTATTACATTGGAGATAATGATATAATACGCACCCACTACAACTATTGGCTTATGTACTTTTACTAGATTCGTGTGTGTGTGCTGTGAGATGACTGCTTTGGCTTCCGTTGGCGAAAGTACAAATAGAGAATACAACCAATGCATACATACACAGAGCCGAACTGTCTTCTGGAGGAAAAGTTGAGACACAAATTTATGATAAGATGGGATATAATAAAAAAAACTTTGCTATCCCAATCCTTTAAGTGGAACCCTTTCTCTTCATATCTCTCTAAATCCTATCTTATGGATTAATATGTCTGATAAAGTATTTGAAACAGCGACTCAGTGTAGTATAATACACCAGGCTACTATAAACTATAAATGGTAACAACGGATATAGTAGTACTTTGTCCTGGCGCCGGAACCGCATACTAGGGTCTGGCTTCGTGAATCTTCTCGCTAAACTGAATCTCACAAATGTCTACGACGATAAGCCGTAGCACAAGCTTCTGAAAACGTTAGGCCGGCATAGATGGAAGAGGGAATAATTACTATATCCTGTAGTAATGAATTGTGCAAACGCTGCCGAAATTCCTAATAATTTAAAAAGGTCAAGTTCAATTGTCCCTTAGGAGTTACGGCCAACGGTTGACGGGTAAAGGCCATTAATCGTTGGCCATTTACATAAAGACACCCTAATCTAAAAAAAACAAAACTACCAAATATCAAATAGTTAGTTAAACCTTATAATACACTACTTAACCCTACTAATTACGTTTTGGTTCACAGAGAAGCTATTATTTATTATCTCTGTATGGTTCTGGAAGTACGTGTGCGTATACGGCTACATAAAAAGACGAAGATACCACAGAGACAGAAGATGAGAGGTCCACACTAGAACCAAGGCTCGTACATTCTCTGGCTGAAGCTGAATGTCTAGAGAGCTTCTCCAAGTTTTCATTAGATCAGCTCAGCCTCCTGGCTTTGGGAGGATATTGGGATAAATAGTTTTTGATCAAGGGAGATAGTCCGGGAAAAGTGATGGGATCAACTGAGATTCCCCCTGAGTTCACCCAAGAACCAAACTGAGTGGACAGATCTATTCACTGATATCAGAGAAATCACTGGAACACTCAGACCATCACTTCTTTCCAAACTATCAAATCCTTCCGAGGAAATTACTTCATGCATGAATTTTCCCCCTTGATACACACTCACAAACAGGCCTCAGAAATAGTGCATACCACCAAGTAGTGGGAGTACGTTTTATAATGTTAGCACTAGTCGTCTTGCTCCTACTACCACTACATTATCTACAAACACAAAGGGTGAAAAAGGGGAAAGTCCTCTTGGCACTTAAGATTTGAGAATACATCCATGCACATTATAGTATCGGAACCAGCGGTCTTTGCATGATAGCATTTTTGAAAGTAAGGAGATAGATGGGTTGGATAGCCATGATGATATGATGATGATGACAACTGTAATGCAATGTGTACATTTTAGACGAGAAGGGTTCTATGCTCAGTTCGTTCAAAGTGGAAAGATGTCTTGGTCCATTAGAGTGGACCTCATGTGAATATTTTTCTTCAGTTGTCCAAAATGGGCTTTGCTGGTTATGAACCCCATTAGGGAATATAGTACACGTCGTAAGATGGGATTCCTACCGTCCACTACACTTACGAAGCACTTTTTCACTTTCAAGCTGCCTGACCGCCACCAGAATCAGTGGGTAATAGTAACGAAGTTAAGAAATGATGATAGTGATAAAGATGAAGAGTAGGATGGGAGGTTGATGATGATGAGGACATAAGAATGAACGATAAGGTTACATATGGATATAAATGACTTACGACAAAAAATGTAAGAAAAGAAGATTTTCAAAAGGTCAGAGTAACTAAACCATTAGGTACTGATGCATGCCAATTTTGCAATTATAGAAATTAATGCAGAGCGTGGGATGTTTTATCCTTGCAGACTGAAGTACTGAACACAACAGAGGTATTGGCAGACTCATTTTAACTTTCAGTAGATTCAGTAGAACTGACAGAATATTTTCCATCATTTCTACTATACATGACGTAACTCGAATTTTTCGAATGGGTGGCGAATGAAGGGCCAATTGTACTAGTCTATAGCTTTCCCTGTGTTAGTTTGTCAGTTGTAAAAATGTGTGAGACCATCTTTATGGTTTTCATATGCCTTTATTTTGACTGTTTTCCATTGGTATTGTTAGTGAAACGAGGTAAAAACACACTTACCCGAGATTCCGTCATAGGTCCACCAGTCATCCCAGCTGGCCAGCACTCCTTTTGAATGGAAATAAACAGAACATGAATCGATTTTACATCAATCACTTTGTATACATGAATGCCATATGCTAACTTGTTAGAGAGGGTGAAAGAGAGTTCAAGACACTCAAACATCGACGAGTTCATGGATGGAGAGTTTACATGGAGAAATATTAGACCCCTGCCACCAACTACTGTCTGCTCTCTTCATCCGTTCTGATTTACATTTGTCTAACAAATCCACCAAAATTTTACAAAACAAATCCACTCAAACTATATACCTACGAATTTGTTATGATGCAACGGCTAGCTTGGCTAGCACCAATATCACGTTCCTTTATTCTTCACTAAAACAATACGATAAGATAGAATTTTAGTTGGGTTAACATATTTTCCACAAGTTTTTTTTTTATAGAAATGCTTTATAGAAATTAACTTCTATTGTTTATGCTTTTTCACAGCTAGCTTAATGAATTACGCTGAGTTGAGATTCGCAGAAGGTCGAACCTGTCTGTACTACTAGCTTAAGGTATAGGTATGCAAACGGCTGTTAACTTTATACTGTCAATTGTACTCTGCTTACACTAAAATTCGAAATTTGACATACTCATATATTCCAGCATCATTAGACTGGTTTGAAGTCATTCCACACAAATTACTATATTCGACTGCAACTCTCTACTCCAGATGCTACTTATAGTTTTTTAACTGTCCGTTCGTTTAGTTTTTACTACGGAATGCTTTTGACATAATTTCCGTCTTCCGTTTTTCAATGATGAATAATAGAAGAAAAAATAATAATCATAGGCCTTCTTAAAGTCAACTGTCTCATACTCTCAGAAATTGTATGCATGAATTTTTTTATCATTCATTTTTAGTGAAGATCTCTTTCCTATGTGCTGCTATGGCAAATAATTCAGAAACTCACTGTTGACCTCAAAGATCTTCAATCTAACCAGAAAATCTTCAAATTACACTTTTAATTATTGAAAACCCACCCCTAGCCCGATTATTGTATTCACCCTTTGTCAAAGTTTATGACCATTTAACAACGTAACAACCTATTCTACAGGCTACCACTTCAAATTCCCAAATGAAATTTTCCCAAGGTAATTTAGTAAACTATTAAAGTCCTCCATAAAAAGACAACTGCCTACTATAAACCTTTACCAAAGCTTAAAACCAAAGTTCCTCACTTCCCATCCAACCCCAAGTTAAACTCCAACCCAACTTCATCTCTCTCTTTTCCCAGGACCATTACCACCTTCACAAAGATTCAATCACTTTACTCGTAAAAACAAAACTTTGTCGCAAATTCATTGGAAAAGACCAACTACGAACAAGCTTAGGATGCACCCAAAGCCAAATGATAATATAACCGGATACAAATTGAAAAACATCTTGTACCCCAACTATATTTGTGCAAGTTTAAATAAGAAATTACCTGGACCAAGTGATAGAAAAATAACGATGAGGAAAGAAGTTAGAGACTTAATGGATGGGTGGTAACAGGGATAATTCATTTTTAATCTTATGACAAGTCCTCCTTCAACTAACACCTTTTCCTTCGTCTTCTTCATTATTTCTACCCCTAAATAACTTCTACCAGTTATATTTTTATTTCTATGTACACTTTCTTCCTACACGGACCACGGAAGGAAATAACGAGTATCTTCTTTTAGTTAGTAGAATCTCCTTTATTTTTTCTCATAAAAAACGCAAACTTTCCTTGTCACTTTTCCTCAGTAAGGTACATATTTATTGGCTAGAAATAGTTAGCCATAGTAGAAATAGGCCTACTAATATAACCGTAGCAGCGCATAATATTTCAAAGAAACTTTCAAAGTTTTGGGAACTCGTTCAAAGTACACTCCCTTCTACTCTTAAAAGCTAATACTTTACAGTTGGATGGAAGGGACGTTTTGTATTTGTCGCTCTTCCTAGCCAGAGTTATCCGAAGAGGAAGAGAAGATTGCTACTTGAGAAGAGAGAAACGTCTGCTACTTTTTTTCCAGGAATAAAAAGACATCCTATCTTTAGCTGTAAGGATATCTTCTGCAGGACTTTACTGCAAGAAAAAAGGTGCAAAAACTACAAGGAAATGATGAGAGGTCGGATGCTTTGAGGAAACTGAGATTGGGAGAATCACGTCGGATCCACAATGAGGACAAACAAGATTAGGGTGGGTTGTTCACAGAATTCACAAGTAAGGCCCCGTCTCTGCCTGCCTGGCCCAGTTAAAGTCAGTCCGGGGGATGAGACCGGGTTCCTCCAGATGAAGAAGGGTTGCTCCAAAAACACCAGACCGAGAGCCAGTAGTTCTTTGTACCGCAGTGTGATGCTTTCTACTGCTACTGTACTGTCTGTATGAATGTTGGCTTGATGAAGATTTGAGCACGTGGCTGTTTCTACTACTACTGCTTCATCCTAGTAAAAATTCTTAGGGTTGGACTTAAGATAGTGCCTTGGCATTGCCCCCACAGCAAAACTCCAGCCAGAGAGCCCCTCACTTTCTCCTAGGCAAGAGAGATCTGTTCAACTCTCGGATCGGGAATGAGGCGATCGGTAGGGGTGACCCGTGTAGACTTGAACGAACCCTCTAGATAACTTCCTCCCTAAACAAACCCATTAACCCACTCTTTAACCAAATACCAAATCCAATAAGTCCCACGCCTACTACTTACTGTATTGTGGCTATAAGCGAACAATATACCTCATACCATGCCACTCCTCGTTTAAGAAAATAGAGCTAAGAGTTACGAGTTAACGCGCATACGAGGAAGCATTTTAAACCAAATGTCTGCACATAACTTTAAACTACTTCTTTCAGGATTTCCTTATCCTTCATTACAGAACCCTTAAATATTAAAGCAATTACCATTTATAAAATTTAGTGTGAAGTTTTTTTTATAACTCTAACTGATCATACTAATTTTTTGCTAACTAAAAGTTAGTCATTATTCGGGGAATATATTTAAAGACCGGTGAAAAAACGGAAATTTTCGATGAAAATAAAAGACATCCAGGTGTTTAAATAAAAGGCAACTAAGAGTTGTTTTTCTATAAGGTAAACATTCATCAAAATCATTATTATAGGCCAGTGCAAGGGTTTGTTGACTCTTTGATTAATTAACAAATCTTTTGGAAATAGTAACAACTCAAATATGCGTTTCCTAAAGAAGATAAGAAAATGAATGTTACTACCCCATTGTATCATTTACGGACATAGATCTACTATGAATGGGACTTTACCTTTACTATGAAATGTCTCAGCTATAAATAGTACTTTGTTGACTTTTACCTAACATGAAGTGTCTCTGCTATTAATTGTACCTGCTATGAAATGTCCAACTATAAAGTTTATGTAGCTACGAAGTTGTTGGGCTCTAGTTGGGTCTTCAGCCCAACTAGCTATGAACTTGTCCAACTATCATCTATCTCTACAATATTTCGGTCACTATGAAGTGTCCTTTCACTAATTTTTGACTAAAACAATCTAACCACGGGAGCAATGCAAAAGATTTTGAGCAAAACACCTTGGACGTTTTTGATAAATGCATGGATGAACGATTTGATATTTACCAAACGATTATCTGTACTGAACTGGAAGATTTCTGAGTGTTCTTGTCCTTAGTTTTTAAAACACAACGAATGCAAGCGCATCCTTGGTATAGCGTATCCATAACAATAAGCTGAAATAAGCTTACTGGCTAAAGAAGTTCAACTGGAACGAAAACAAGTCCTATTCGGTCACGAAATGTCCTTGCTTTTCAATAATAATAATCAAAATTTGACTGCTTAGTACTTAATTCGGACCGTTTAACTCTATTAGAGTTTAACTTGTACTTTCCTTTAAATGTTTGACTGAAAGAAGACCCGAATGTGTTCCGAAATTCCTTTTAAAAATAAACATGAATTGCCTTTATATTTGACCTGAAACTCCGAATAATGGCTACCAATTAATGACCGGAATAAATAAAAGAGTTTCAGGTCAAATATAAAGGCAATTTATTTTCATTT
Organism: Hydroisotoma schaefferi; assembly: GCA_034682405.1. Taxonomy (NCBI): domain Eukaryota; kingdom Metazoa; phylum Arthropoda; class Collembola; order Entomobryomorpha; family Isotomidae; genus Hydroisotoma; species Hydroisotoma schaefferi. Next base: position 8,792 of record JAQFZX010000146.1, read on the forward strand.
TTAAAAGGGGTCCACGGCAGGAAGTCCCACGGCAGGAAGTCCCGCGGTCGGAGGTCCCGCGCCTCGAGGTCCCTTACGGCTGGTGGTCCCTAACGGCTGGAGGTCACTTTAACTAAAAAGATGGTTCAATTTAGCAAACGAGATATTTATGTTGTATGGACAAATTGGAATACAGTATGGTAATGATAGAATCGCATGGTTCGTTAAGTTTTAGTTCCAACTTTTATTAAAAAAAACTCTTAAAAGCAAGTAGCAATAAATAGCCGTAAGGGACCTCCAGCCGTTTGGGATCTCCAGCCGCGAGACCTCCGACCGTTGGACCCCCAGCCGTAAGGGACCTACAGCCGTAAAGGACCTCGAACTGCGGGACCTCCAGTCGTGGGATGTCCTGCCGCGCTCCCATTATTCGGATGATTGAGATCAGAAGCATCCTAAGAAGCATAATCATAAGCCTAAAAATTATTTTGATGCTTTTAGATAAAATTGCACAAATATAATCCGACCTGTAATTTCTCAGTCCAATTGTCAGTCTACGCGCAGGCCAAACATTAACACAAAAAATCTCCGGGTGCAGCTGGCAGAGCCCATTCCAGGGCGCTTTGGAGCAATATTTATAGCCGTTTGTCTGTTTTAGACACATTAATGTTTTGTGTCGTACTTTGTTTTTCAACGTGGGGGCAAGCCCCCACACCCCCATTCCCCTTTCGTACTATTTATATTTTTGCAATTTTGGTGGAAAAGTTAAAAAACATATTTCAGGGTATTTATTTACCAGATGGGGTTTTTGACCCCCACGAGTCTTCAAACTGTCGATTTATGCCAAAATATTTAAATTTTTGTGATTTTTTTGGTGGAAAAGTAGGGAAAGTAGGAAAATATTTTTTAGGCCATTTAATTACCCGGTGGGGTTTTTCAACCCCCACGGGTCTCTACCTGGACCGATCGGTCTTAACTTTCACACTGCACCTAGTTAGCGCAGTTGCCACCTGTGTGCAAAATTTCAGCCCGAACGGTTTGGTAGTTCCTGAGATCTCGCGCGGTCAGACAGACAGACAGACACGGCAACCTATATATCCCTAGAATAGGCTAGAAGTGCAAATTTAGGGAGGTAATTTAGATGTTAAGCACATTTTATTTATTTCAATAATTTCTTCCACAGGTATTGGAAAATCGGATGAATATGACGTAAAGCAAGCTTAAAAATCGGTTTCGTGAGCACAACGAAACTTGTCAATAGCTCTTTGAATGGATCTGTCATGTTTATCAAGCCACTTAATGCTACATAATACCCATTAGCAAACTATCCATGAGTGTGGCACTACACCTGTGTTTCTATTTTAAGCTATCGTCACAAATTGTCCCTGCCCAAAATATTATTATCTCCACCATAGAAACGAAAAAGTATGGAACTCCTACCATTATTGACCTAGACCAAATACTTCAAACAACCAAATAATTGTAATAATTTTCCCCGTCTAAATTGAGGCCTTTAGGCATTTTACCCAATCCTACTCATATATAACGCATGGAACAGGAAGGTAAACGAGATAATACCTAATAAATATCCACAAAGTACATATAAATCCCCCGACGTAAAACAACAATGGATTTGAAAGGGATAATATCTAGCTGCGGTAACTATTACTTAGGAGATTTGTTGTCTGGCCTCGTTTAGCCAACCTGACAAAGAGATAAATACCGATTGAGAAAATCCATCAAGGAAATAATAAGGAATAACAAGGGGAATGAATGAAAATCTTTCATAATAGTATTTTATTAGCTCTCCAACTTTCTCGCCGTCTGTCGATACAAGAAATCGTTCACTGCTGCATTAGCTATATCATTCTCCACATAAACTTTCCAACTCAGGTCGATTCTGTGGAAAAATATAATAATCCCAATGCAAGGAGAGAGCCACTCAGTCCCAGATGAAATTCACGAGGAAAATTAATGTACTAGTCGAAACTGATCAATCCAATCCATCACCCTTGTTGATTCTTTGGAAGAAAACATACATACAGTCCAACCGACATGTTCTATGTTCCCCAGACAAATGAACAGCAGGAGTGAGTCTGTTTCTAATAAAATATCATACAGTCTCTAATACTAATATTTATCTCCAAGTATAGTCTAATGCAAGACGGAAACTAAAACTAAAAGTTTATCCATAAAGAGGCTCCATGTATTTTCTCTTGTTATTCCCTTCCCTTATAGCAATAATAACAAAAGAAACAGAGATAAAAATTTACGATTGGACTCATCCCCGTTTAGCAAGTTCAGAGGCTTGCTAGCGGCTAGGGCTGCTGCCGTTGCCGTAAGTAAATTAAATTGGGTGGCTTCGCGTCTTTAGTAAACCGGATGGGCTGGTTACTTCCGCTTTCTCTGTTCTCCCTAATCACAATCAGTTGTTCCTCTTCCTATACTTCTTCTCATTTATACTTCTCAGACAAAATATAGCATTCTCTCCATACGTCTTTTATACTAACTTAGGTAAGAGATAAGGGATATTTGTTGGTTGGTTTGGGGATGCATGACGTATCCAATCTTACTACTAAATATCTTCTGTATATCTAACTAGTTAATCATATTAATCGAACTTTGGTTGTAGGTACAAAAATGATCCATGGAAAGGGATCTTGTTTGTTCATACGATGCATAGCTTTTGTTCGTGTCCTTTATCGCATCGTATCGACATTAATATCAATCATTCAGCGGTTAGTTGTAATTTCAGATTGTTCAACATAACTAACTCCTCGTGTTACTGTGGCAAGTAAAAGAGCAAGATCAGAGTTGGAAGCAGGTCCGCTACCACACCCTGGACCTTTTTCATTAAAATCACAATATGGGCTTAGGGCAGAGACATACTTTCTATTTCTTTTGCTGAAGTGTTATTTTTTAAATCAGAGAGGGACGCCTGGCTTAAATATCACCTTTATCGTTACACACGAGTAATTTTGGGGCTGGTTACTTGCAATCCAACAAAAGAAATTGGCTTAAAAATGCTTCAAATATCGTAAATAGATAGAACCTAGAGAAAGGCAAGGAATAATACTTATTATAAAACTCTAAACTCATTACTTTCAAGAATACTAACGCAGTTAGAAAGTTAAGAATATCTCTGTCTTGAGATTTATACTTTAGCTTATAGGTAAATATAAGTTAGATAAAAACTTTTAAGTAGATACAACTGAAGCTTAAAACGTCAAATAAAATACAGCCAACTATGGGAAGGTAAAATGAAAGTAGCTAATAATATTACAGCAGCAATAAAGGTTTGTTCGTAGCTAAATAGCTTTCTACGTCACCTAGCTCTGCTCCCGATTTCAACTTCAATCTCGGGATTCTAACAAACTTACCGTAACAACTTTGACGGCTGCACATCACTTAAATCTAATTTCACCGTAAACTCTCCCAAAACTTCACATAATTGCATAAATCACTTCACATAATTTGATCCTTTAGATGAATTTAAATACTGTCTGTATTTATGCTGCCCTTACGTTACATTATTTGCTATGCAGATTTAGTTTCAGTTCTAAGGAAAGATTTATTCGCTCCCCTATTTTCCTTATCTATCTATGCGTCTGTTTTGTTTCTCCATGCCATCAAAATTGTGTAATATCACTTCTGAGGAAGTTTGCAATGGATGGGATTCGAGTAAGGTGAAAGTCAATGTTTCTCAATCATTTGTCTTTACAGGCAGGTATTAGGCATAGCGGGGCCTTTCTTAACCTTTTATGGTTTAGTAGCAGAAAGTTCTACGTTTAAGCTGTCTCTAGACTGAGAAAATGTTAGTATAGAATAATATATAGGCCTTTGTTGTATGACCATTAGCGCATTCTTCTTCATTAAACCGTAAGCCTTTCCTCTAATTTATAATTTCATCCTTCCGCCTACCTCCCTACAAATTGCAAATCAGTTAAGTGCTCCCCTGGAATCAATCAATAAATAAGCGATACTTCACCTTCTATAGACTTTACATGCATTGTAACAATGTCACGTTAGACTTCCTATTTGTTTGACACCGATTATTGGCCCACTATATAAAAAATAAGAACTTATCATTCGGAGAGGACATTTACAAAAACTTGACACAAGCTTCTAATTTTTATTGAATGAACAAGGGATTCTTTTACTAAACATATAGTTAAAGCTGACAACCCTCCACCCATCTGTCTAAAAAGATGATAAAGATTAAAAGGCACTAGCTCATGACTTTCTAGAGTGTGAAATCTATCAACCGATAATCTAGCTGAACTGACGACTTGTTCAACTCCTGGTGGGAAAAATCAGTAGGAGCGGGCACGTTAATCTAATACCGCTTGTCTACTCCTCCATGTATAATTACAATTTACTCCATGGTTAATTACTAGCCCTTTGTTTGTTATAAATCAGTATAAAAGGCACAGCTGGAACTCCTTCCAGCAGACGATCATGGCTTGTGATCATTTTTCTTACTTTGATCTTTATCATAGTTTTCACAACTTTCTCCTTATCTGTTTCAAGCTTTAGGCGAATGGATCTGAGCTGTCAGTATATTGAAATCATGCACGTATTCATTTAAGCAAGAGCAAGCACATATTTATAAAAGATTTAACCTATCTGCTTCTGATTACATTCAACATTCCTAGAAATAAAATAATTATCACCCGCCTGAATCCCCTCCTAATGTACAGTTGAAAGACTCACAATAAAATGAATGACAATCTGATTTATACATGACATTAAGCTAATTACCCTCCTTTGGCAAAGGAACAAGGTCTTGGCTGTAGTATTTTATGACCCCCATCCCAGTTCCCATCATGCCTCTTTCTTACCCTTAACAAGGTATATTTAGCTCCTTCTCCTGTTAGCTTCTCCGCTGCTCACTTTCACCTTTTTCGTTCAAATAGACTGAATCGAAGGTATTTAAGGTTGAGTTAAGGTTATAAAAAGTTACGGTTAGTTAGTAACGGTGATGCTGGTTACTGGTGGTGGTTCTCAAGGGTGGAAACATTTTATCTCTTTAATTGTATGAGAAATATATTGATTCCGTAAATGCTCTTTCGGTCGGCTGTATTAAGCCAGAAAAGTTAGGCAGGGCCAAATGGTCTGGGGGAAACAATACCAAGGAGCAGGCTGTAGAAGAGAACAGAACTATACTATTATTGCATGTGCAAGTGTGAGTGAGTCCCTATTATTATGTATTAACTACATACATCCTTGATCTAGCTGTAGTTCATTCACTAAGTTTTCTTACAACCTACCTAATAGCCAATCAAGCTAAAAACTACAGCTTTTTCTTTATTGCTCCGATACAGGTAAGTGAAAAGGGGGAGTCAGTGCCAGCTCCAGATTTCAATTCGATAACTAACCCGAACTCCCAGTAACTACCCAGATTAGCAATATGCCTATACGTATCAGTAGTAAATGAACCTCTCTGTCTTGTAGGGTTACTTTACATTCTCTAGGTGGGTATTAGTTGGTAAAGCCAGATTGCCGGATAACTTGCAACATAATGCAGAATTTTATCAATGAATAGGGTTCAGTTCATAGTGTTATATTTGAGACAGATTATTCCATACGCACAAACCGAGTGACTGATACTGGTTGTACCGATTGAGATAGTAGTTACTTAAAGATTTGTACATCAGCTTAAAAATTATATCCCATTACGTAGAAAAAGTTTTCTTTCCTGTTCCATCCGACAGAATTCGGTAGTCGTGTGATGGAAAAGATTTATTTTACCTTTGTGGAAATCATCCCATTTTCTTTCTACTAGTCGTTAAATTAAACTTCATGCTAAGAGAAATGCTTGTTGCAAGTCAAAGTAGAATTTAATCAGTTTAGAGATACCTAGTTATAAGCTGGATGTTTGCTATCTTTATGATGAGACTTTTCACTCGTGTTCAGTACTTAAAATCCAATGCAAGTTTTTTGTGCCGTAAATTTTCAACTGATGCTAAATAAACACATAAAATGTTTTCCAGGAAATAACTTTCCTCCATATACGTTGTATGTTATCTGGTCTAGTAGTTTCATCCATGGGTATTCTTTATCTTTCTATGATGGCAAATTGGGTATTGACTAAAAGTATTCTCCTTTTAGACACCTAAAGTAGACGGAGGGATTACTTTAGTCTCAAGTTGACTTAAATAGACAAGAAAGAACCTTTTCCCCGATAAATATGAACGTAGTTAAAGCATATTTGGGGCTCTGTAAGGCATTTTCCTTTTCACAGTAAATTATTTCCCTCTAGATAAATAATAAGCTTCAAGCTGTTGATTTGACAAAGTTCTTTTTGGCATAAGCAACAACTATTATATAAGTCATACGTGTATGCTAAGCCCATAAAACACAGCATTGTGAATTGGAGGCATTTGAAATCGATAATGACCGGATCAAATTTTGGCACAAAATAATAGCTTAATTTAATATCAAAGTCATCCATATCCACAGACCTTTTAATAATAACAGTCAGTGTCTATAACCGAATAGCAAAAAAAGCTAGAGATGACTACTAACCCAGGTTGCTGTTATAATAATAGGAGACAAAAATTTACTAGTAAACCAGCAGCAGCACAGCTCTAAGACATGATGTTAAGGTTTTTTTAATCTCTTCGTTGATCACTAATATGGGGAAATGCAATGGCATTGATTGTGATGTTGGTTGGTGGTGGTGCTTGAAAAGCTTTTGAAATGCCTTAATCTGCGTTGGAAGCAGTCCTTGTTAAATCCTAAGTCAAGTCAGCAAACTTTCAAGTGAGATCCTTTGGCTTTCTTCAGTGTCGTAATTTAAGACCTTTACTTCAACTTCTGCTACTACTCCTCAAAACATGCTCTTAGAGTTTCAACCCTTCTATCTCTCCCCGTTCAGGACAAGTAGAATTGTGCTACTAGTCCAAGAAAAGATACCTATATAACCAGAGAAAGTAACTTTAAGAAACAACAAGGAGGAAATATCTGCAAAGAGCCGTCCCAATATATGAGGATCGCCTGATTCAGAAGTAGAATGGCATGCGGATCAGTTATTACTACTGTCACTGTTACAGTTCCTAACTACTGTACGCTGATAAAATAGGAGACCGGTTTTGCTGGATTTCCACAAATCCACTAAGAGCCAGCCAGCTCAGATGGATAAAATTGATAACGGGAAGGTGATAATGAAAAGAGTTTCTGGGGAGTTACTCAAATTATATTGGATTTGCGGACTGGATGCTTCGTCACGTATTTTAGCTCCCTAAGCACTTCTTGCTACTCTTATTACTCTTTGATACTTCCTCCTGCTAAGAAAGATCATACCTATAGTCTTTTAATATTACACTCATTTTTGGTCCACCAACAACTAAGGATCAAGATTAATATTATTTGTTTATTGAAGCTATCAAAATAAAACATGCAGGTTAATGCTAGTGAATGCTAGAGCTTTGCAATTGAGAATGGGCTTAGAAAGGAAATATTATTTTAAAAGCAGCACATTGTGACAGGAAGCTTTTGTTTAGTGAGTTTTGCAGTGCATTTATAGTAGAGCAACTAAAAATTACAAAAAAAACTGTTTGTAGCTTGCAGCTGAATATTAACGTCTCATATGGAAGGACTGCTCAACCTATTGTTTTAAATTATTTTCATGCATAAGCGTACATGTACATAATACCTACATTACACAAAATCTGTACTTTTTTCGGCTGGTGAAAGTGTTTCATCTTCACGCTTTAATGTTTGCAACTGAAACAGTTTCTAATTTGAGCTCTTGGCTCTAATTTTCAGCCTATCTAAACTTATGGTTGGATAGACAGTAGATTCAGACCTATTTATTTATTCCTACTCGATAATAAAACTACAATGACTGATTTCTTCCCACCTCATTTCTTGTACCGTACCCAATGCAAAAAAACTGACTAAGGGTACTTCCACTACCTATTTTATAGAATTTTGAAAAAGGTTTGATGTTTTTCGTGTACTTTATTGAAAAACGCTATGTTACAACAACAGTAAGACTTTTGGTCCCGGGCGTAAATCAAGGTTGAGTTCAAATTCTGGATATTTCAGACAATTTATGGATATGGAAGGCGACACATTTGCCTCTTCCTCAGAAAGAAGCTAGGCACATAAGCAAAGCAAGCATCGGTAGACAGACAACATCTCTCGCTTAAGTAAACGCATAGGGATAAATTGCCTCGATAAAGACTTTCTCCCCAAGTCTCTTTTTACACATTATCTATCTCTGGGCGACGGAATGTCTTCTCTGCCTCCAATTTCTGCTGCTGTTTCATTCCAACGCTACGTATTTCTTTCTACTGGGCAACTACAGCCATTACAAACGAACACCTTAAACATTGCACTAAGCAGCGTAGGAGGATCGTAAGCATATATGACTGTTTGGAGTTGCAAAGTGAAAGTGTAATACATAATACACTATTAGACGCAAGGATGATAATGCTGATGATCAGGGGAAAATGCAATGGATAAGAGGATATCTTGAAGACAGTGACATAGTAAACAGCAAGCAAGGAGACAGGGAACAAAGAGTAGTAAAAATTGGGAGAACAGAATGCAAAGGAAAATACAAAAAGGAAATGGACTTTGTTACTTTTCGACGGAATCATCATGATTTTCAGTTTTTATATCATTCCTTTGCATTACGCCCATTCAAGTTTGTTTCTCTATCTAATGCTGCTGTGATCACTTTGCCTATCATCGTATTCGTTATCCAGATTTTTGGATGTATAAGGGCTGATATATATAAATAGATCAATGTTCACCGTGCAATAAAAGAGAATAACTGAGGCTTTATAGAAACAAATAAAATTATCCCCACTATTTATTACGGATAAAATCATAAAGCCGAAATAAATATCTGCCAACTTCTATTGCTACATGTTATTTACTATCAGTGCAATATAAAACAGGAAAGTTGGATCAGCAGGTGAATTCAACATTTGGCTCAGATGCCACTTTATAGTCCAACTCTAATTTTTTCAATAAAGGAGAAAATACAAACGATTGAAAAAAGCTTTTTGTAAAAACAAGAATGTATTGGAAACGTAATTTTAGTCTTCATAAGAGAATATTCTGTACTATAAGTTTACTTAGTGATTTAGAGTACAGCTTAGTACTGCCAGTTTACATTATACGGTAGCAGAATTGTAGGGGTGTCTTACTTTGTAAAAATGTTACTTAAGAACATGGAATAACTGAACACTCAGACAAACGGATGGAAATCCGAAATCCTTTGGATAAAGGATAATAATGATCATGGACGTACATAGTCCCTCAGAGACTCTCTTTAATATGAAAAGGCTTAACCGACCGAGTGTCGGAGGCTTCCTTTTTAAATAGAAAACAGAAGCTTAGCTCAGCTGAAAATCAACTTCCAAAGTTTTGGACCCATCCTTCCTTGGTCCGCTCGAGAAAGCGCAAGGAGATCGTGAAGAGGCGTGTGATTACTTACGTATTCAAGCTTGACCACCTTGAGTTGCCGATTGGTGTGAAAGCTTCGGTATCTTCATGCCCGAATGGCCGTCTCGTCCAACCATTTTTTACCGTTGTAAACTTCTTTTAACCTCATTACCACCTAAAATTGCTTACGACAGAAGAAATTGTTGGGCGACAGCGGGTTTTTTCCTGGTTATTATGGTTGCAAAGCCATGGTTTGGTTGTATATGGGAAATGTATGCACGCATGATATGCGTGGTTGGAATGGCATCCAACCCAAATATGTGGGTACAGCGGTTGAGTGTCAGTGGTTTGGAAGAGGTTAGAGGTCTAAAAGTAGACGAGAGAACACCCTTGCTAGCTCATGAACTCAAATCTTACATAGTTTTGACTACTACAACTCCTGTCGTGGTTGACCTTTTGCTGATGTTTGTGGTTTTTAGGTAGTTAAACTAATCTTAAAAGTAGTTCACCCATTCTCGTCCACTCATCAGCAGTTTTCCCTCGTCTTGTATATTTTAATGCCATCACATTCTTGCTGTGTCATACGACTATGCTTGACTAAAGGGTCTAACCAAGTTGGTACGCTGTTTTAGGGGGACAATAGGAAATTGGGATGGGTTAAAACAACTTCCCAATACGTACACAAAGCTACTTTTTAATTTTGGCTTTAGAAATTTGAAGAAAATTTTTCAAACTGCACTAAGAAAAGCACATCTTACTGAAAGCTGAGAACTAAAGTTGCTCTGGCAATTAAACTTCTAACAATGTCATTTTCTGCACTGAAAAAATATTCGTATCATTAATCTCGTGTTTAATTTCCTCCACGAAATGGTATACAATGCATTAGCAGAATCACGAATCATGATTTATTAAAATATCCATCAGAAGTAAAAGCACAGTCATAGAAATGAGCCATTTCTGCGGTCGGATTGGACAGGTGAAGAGTCTCACACTTCATTCTGATGAAATATCTTTCTCTTCCCAAGCCAATGTGTATAGGTTGCCGTCCGTTTTGCTTAACATTCAGAAAGTTGAAGCTGGGATTCGTAGTAGGTATTAATAATATCATTGCTACATTCTTCCCTCTACTGCTTATCTTCTTATGTATATTTAGCCCTGAAAGATAACACAAATTCATGAATGCTGATTCCTCTAGTTGTAGTCATCAACCCGTGAACATGATGCTTGCTTTGGAAGATTATGCATGCTAGAAGAACAACCAGATTGAAAGCTAGCGATTGAAATTGAGCTGCTAAAGCAAGTAAAATTATGGGATTCAATTTGAATTTTGAATAATTATCTTGCAAAGAAATATGTCACAGTTGTTGAAACTCCCATCGTAACCTAAGGTTTCAGTTGGGGAAAGGTAATTCTGCATCAGCCTCTAGGATCCAAAAAGTCACGTTTATTCCCAAATGAAGACTTTTCACTGAAATAAATTTTATTTTCCCTGAAAGATTTTCAACCGACTAACCAACCAAATGCAAACTGATTTTTAAACTGCACTTTTAGCGTAACACTACCAATATTTGCTTTCATAACCTATGTGTATCTATATGTCATGTGTGACCCTTTTGTGAGTATTAAAACGACTCTTGGCTTCCTTAGACTATTGAAGGGTTAGACCATACAGCAGTGGAAACAAAGCTTATAGTAGCAAAGACAGTTTGCCTTATTTTGAATTTACTCCTAGCATCTATATACTTTATTACTGAAGTCACTCCTGTCATGTTTCATTAAATGAACAAACTGAATTTTTTCAAAATACTGACTAGATATATAAAACTTCAGCTCACAAGTCACAGAATAAAACACCTCTTGTAAATGATTTAAAATGTAAAATATTTTTCAATTTATACCCATTTGCAAATTCATATGTTGTATTAATCTTGCTTTTTATTTCTAAGCAGAAATATTTATAAATCGACACTATAGATGCTCAAAACAATGCAGAGTTTCCTTTCTCCATTTCTATTTGCTTTTACAGCATCAAAAATCGAGGATTTCTCTCATAGAATTTCTAGAAAAGTAAAAGATTTGACTTTAGCATTTTTCTCTTATGTATACCACAATTTTCGCCCAAAGAAATATATGGACGAAGAAACGAGGGTTGTTTGTCGGGCTAGAATTATTACCCACTGCGTGAACCAACTTCAGCTCAATATCTTACAGAGCTTATAATGGAAGTTGGCGTGATGGGACAGGATAACGGGAAATCTTTATATACGACTTGGAAATAAAAGTAAATCAAATTCCTTCACTCTCTAAAAGCTCTGTTTCTTGTTTCTGTTCCATATATTTTCAGAAGCTGACGCAAACTACTGTCACTGATGGCCTAGTGTTTAGACTTCTCACTCAGCTTTAATAATAAATACCTAATATTTACTACACACAAACAGTGCAGACTCAAAAAGTATGCGACACTGCACTTCACACTCTACCCATTAAACCCAAACCCAAAACCCAAAAAATCACACCTTTCGTTCAGAGCGAAAAACTCTAACTCACTCTCAACTCAAGTAAACTTTACCGTCGCAGTTCGCAAGTAACTCAGCACTTTTGGAAATAAAACAATACAATCTGTAAACTAAACTAAATATAGGTGGGGATGGTAAAAGTATATAATGACTTTTTAGAGTTCCTAGACAAATGTTTTCTGTAAGTTAATTTTTCTCAATGCATTTTAGATTTCAGCATTCAATTATTATAATATCAAAGCAACTTTATACTTCATAGAGATCCACACCTTACTTCTACTAGTAATTGATTGATTGATTGATATACTTTATTAATATGTCAAATTGGATGAGCAAAAGCTGTACTCCATCCAAGAACATTCCTAACCTTACACCTTAGTTGTCATATATAAAGGTATTTTAGCCTTATTTACCATCTCCCCTGCTGTATCATAGTTCTCACAAGCAATCCTCATCCAAATAAAAATCAGCATTGAGAAAGTATCCACATACGCGAAAGTGTGAACTTAATGCAATGAAATGTTATAAACAATATATGTGTATGCATGAGTTGAGTGTTTTCTTAGAACTAGTTTGTCCTCGTAAACGATCCTCATCCGCTGTGATGCTCTCTTTCTCTCGTCTCTTTAGCTCGTCTTGAAAGAGGCATTGCCTTGGAAATCACGGGAAAAACATCTTTGTTAAGCCGAAAAGTGGAAAGAGACTCTGTCTAATGGTGGGGTATTTTCTGTTAGCTAACTTAAGTCAGACCAACCCAAATACAGCCGTTAAGCTTACAAAATAAAACAGGATATATACAGGGAACAAAGAAAAATTAAAGCTATCCTTTATTTCTGAAGACGGTCTTCATTTTCCCCTCTATTTTATTTCTACATGCCTATTACTGGATGTAATGTAAAGACAAAGATCAGAGGGGGTCTTCGGCTGAGGTATCTCTTATATTTATATGTAGCTATCTCATGAATAGTTTTAGATTTACTAACTTCCATTTTTAGATATAGGAGGTTGTAGTTCATCACACAATCAAAACTTTCACAAGGAAGGAAACTGAGCCCTGAATAATCTAGGGAGGGATACTGCATTGGCATTGGAACCTTATCAAAGATTTCTGACATGACATGAGATCTTCCACTGGGTTTTTTGTTACTTTATCGCAGAGAAAATATTCAACTGTCATTCATATCTGATGGGAAATTTTTCCTCGTGCCGATAAAGGGTGGAAAAAGAACATTGCTACTACTAGTAGTTTCTTCCATTAGACTATTACTTATTTTTGCTCCACAGTAAACCTTTTCTCCTTTTCTGATGGTTTGTGAAGAATCTATTTATCAATCCGTTTGTCTAATCACAGATGGAAGTCTAGTTTAGAAGAGAGAGATACGGGCTTTTATCGTGTTATTAGACGAATTGTTTGATTATGAATCTGTGAATTAACGAATAAAACAAATATGATTTTATACTGCGTTTTTAAAGATTTTTTTCCTGATAGCTATATTTTTTAATTCCTACTTAATTAACATACTTACTTTTGTACATTTCTCAAAGCCAACACGTGATTTATATCCTTCCCTTGGAAGTTAATTTACTGTCTGTCCGTTGTCCTGAAACTTAAATGTATTCAAACCTTTTACGTAAAGGAATTTACTGTCAGCGAAAGTAAAGCTGCTTTCCAAATCTTTCCATCTAGGCAACATCTGCCCACCTTCATGTCAGCAGGAGAACAGAATCCATTCTTTATTCTTTCTCGTTTTGGAGTTTAATAAACTCTTCATTTAAAACATGAATCTCTCTTTGCTATCATCCAATTGAACTTATGAACTCGAGAAAGACGGCACACTATAAAACTGAAAAAAAAACACACAAAAGCTCTTTGAAGAATAAATGAGCATATGCACATTGAATAAAAGAAGACCATTTTGAGTTAGCTCTAATCTTAACGTTCTGCAGACCCACAACCACTTGGCCTTTTAGATATTCATTTTCAATCCCAATGCTGAGAGATTTGGGTGTGGTCGTCGCCTTAAGTAAGTCCTTCTTGGGACGCAAAGCCAGAATATCGGTGGTGGTGGAACGAGGAAATGAGATAAAGAAGAATAGAACAAGGTTAAAGTGAAAGTGACCCGTTCGCTTTCTGATATCGGGAGTACAGATAAGCTTAAAGCTTCTTATTAAATTTGTACACGAAGCATAGAGCAGAGAACCCATACACCCTAGTTAACCCATGTATCCCTTTGATTCCAAAGAAGAATTGGAAAATACATATATCTTATTAAAAGGAGGAATGAGAAAAGAAGAATAATGGCTTGAATCTTATCAGACGCGTGGTGGTCCGTGGAATAAATATAACTACTCGGCAGAAAATTCTGTTTAGGTTATTCCTGTTTCCGTTATAAACCCACACTAGAGGTTTAAAAGGTTTAAATAAACTGTAGGCATGCTTCCTTCAGGGATTCAATTCACCAGTCCCGTCTTCTGATCATACATCCTTGCCAAAGAGATTAGGAAAACTCAGTGGGACACTCGTCAACGGGATTTTAAAAAAAAACTGCCCTGGGTCAGTCCGTTTCTGTGGCCCCATGGTGACCTCAGCAAGGAGGCCGCCTGCCATGGGTCAGATTCTGAAGCAGTGCTTTAAATCTTTGATGTTAGGAAAGGAAACCTTCCTCTTTATAATCAGCAGATCTTCAAGACCCGAAGGGGACTAAGGAAGGAAATCCCTGTGTGATCACTTGCTCTTTAAGATTGATGATGTAGTGGGTTCTTCATGCTTTTCACTCAACAGAAGACTCTCTTAGCTTGGTTTATTCTCGTCGATTAAAGAAAATCTTTTCTCAGACGTTTGGTGGATAGATCTTATGACTTTCAATTTACAGCAGGCGTTGAGGTAGACTTGAATTTGCTTTGTAAGTTTCTAGTTACCTACTGTTTAGTCTGTATTCAGATTTAAATTTCTGAATTGGACCTCGAATTAAGATTTCAATTTTTTTCACAGCTATAGGAAGGTCCATAGTTACATATGCCAAATCAATCAGTCAGAAGCTTTTTGTCTACGGTAACTGTGAATAAAACAAAGATTTGCTATAGGGGGTATGCTCATTTTACCCTTGCACGAAGGGCGAAGAAGATATATACAGAGAATATTGGCGAATAAGATCGGCATCCTAGTGATCTGCCTTGCCCTGTCGTAATTTAAAACCATATAACTTGAGAACGGAATAGAGGGGAGTAATGTGCACAATCTTCAGGGTTATAAAATAAATCGTAAAATCATTGCCATTTCATAAAATATTCTGTCAGCATGGCTGAACTACCATGGCATGCGGCTCCTTAACGCTTCAGAATGATCCCATTGGGATGTAGTTTTCGAGCAAGAAATATTGTGCTTAATTTTAATTTTCTTAGCATACAGCCTTTGTAAGCCCACATTTACTAAAATGTTGTCAAAGACTGTCGCAAGAAAGACAATGTTCCATTTTAAGTGTAGCAGAAAATATCCGAATGTATTTTAACTCTTATTTATATCAAATTCATTTTATGCGATGCAAATAAATTCAACTTTAACATTGCAAACTACATTAAACCTAGAAATGCGGCCGTTGTGTAAATTCATCTCATTTGATGAAATATAGTTTCTCAAACGAAAAGCGAAACTCTACTAAGAAACCATGTCATACCAGAAGGAAGCTGTTATCTATTCGCTGAAACTTTACCTCAGTTCGTCTATCAAGTACCCAACTGATGAAAAATAATATAGGATAAAAGTTTCACCAGTCGCAGTTTAGAAACAGTTGCCCTGCCTTGCCGACAACCTGACCTCCTGGCCTTCTCCAATCTCACAAAAGACTAAACTTCCTCACTCTCTTCAAAACTATTAGAATATAATTTTCTAATGTGAATGAAAAAATATCAAATAATTTCCCAGAAAAAGCCTAGACGACCCTAACTGACCCAATGGAAAATTTGAAGAAGTAGTATTACAGGCAAGACGATGGGCTGAAGAAGACTGAAGCAAAGGAATTCAAAATCATACATTAGTTTAGTTTACAATAACTATATCAAACCAAAACCAGAAACCATCTCTCTAACCTTTACCACTATTCATTCATCCATTTACGATAACCTCCTTCACAGCCACGGCTGGTGAAAACTTTTATTTGATGTCCTCTGCCATCCTTTTCCACAGCTTGCTGCTATATTCGTAGGACAGACTCATAAATCAACCTAATATCCATACAAATTCGATAATATGAACATGAAAAAACTTTTCAAAACCTATATAAAATGCGTATGTCACAGCATGCATCGGTGCTTAAACTAGCTACCGTTCGGATGAGGGATGACCACCGTTGAATGAAATGAGAGTAGAGGAGCCATAAGACTTCAGTCAACTACTAAGGCCAACTTCAAATCTACATTGGAATATCTATTTAATTAACTATTAAATATACTTTCAGGCTGTCCTATCTATCACATGCATGCTCATAATTTCGTACCAAAACAGACCACCTAGTTTTTGGCATTGTTATTGCCAGATGTCTTGAATTAAGACTATTTTGAAAGCTGTCTGACTTAGTTTGCCAGTAGATAACAAGTTAAGAGAAATTATTCATCGTAGGAATTGTACAGTGACAGTGTCATAGTCTTGTTGCATCTGTCGACTCACTCCTGGTACTGTTTTGCTTTTGCAGAGCTTTCCCTCTTAACGTTTTAACTTTGGTCTCAAAAAATGGAAAGCAAGGCTTGAATGCTTGAGAAACTGAATTTATCATAACACAGACTTTGCTATGGTACGGTATTGATTCGATATAACATATACGTCTTCCAGTTTCCACAAAGAAACAAGACAGGAGAGGCTTTTTCTTCCTCTCAAAATGCCGTCTTGGTTCGTCTTGCTGATTAATTAGCATTTAAGAGTACACAAGAGTGTTAATGCGTATCCTTAACCAAGAAAAACAGTAGGGGGTACTAAGCAGTAATATACAGGCAACAGCTAGAGAGAAGGCAAACTTGTGGCTGATAAAAACTTTCTTTATTTTGCCAAACTTCCCTTTCACTCTGACAAGGCCTCTTTTAACGCCCCATGGATTGTAGACA
The DNA here is from genome assembly GCA_034682405.1 of Hydroisotoma schaefferi. Lineage (NCBI taxonomy): Eukaryota > Metazoa > Arthropoda > Collembola > Entomobryomorpha > Isotomidae > Hydroisotoma > Hydroisotoma schaefferi. The sequence goes on from JAQFZX010000146.1 coordinate 25,780, forward strand.
CAAGCCAACCAATATCTTTATAAAGACCGTTTGAATACAAAGGTAAACCATCAGAAATTTTAATTGTGCTAAATGTATGAAGTATTACAGCAATAATCTAATTACGTAGGTTGTTCACTAAACTCTCATTATCTTAGAAATTCCACTGTACTGTATTTACATGTTGTGTACATTTTAAAACAGAACTCGTAGTCACATAGTATGAATTTTGAGGGGTTTTTCATTTTATATTACCAAAGTTCAGAGTATTCCAATCTTCAATGTGACCTACCAACCAACGTCCTGTCACGTCACCCAACAAAACCAAGGGTCTGACACCCAATGCAATGGTGCTGTACTACAAATTTGAATGAAATACCCATTCTGCCATTATAAAACTATGATCGCTGTTAATAACCATTAGGCCAATTTTTCAATGCATTTCAGCAAAAATCTTGCACTCATAACGACCACGGATAATAAAATATCACGGACCAAAAATTCATCATAAAATTAAACTGTGCGTACTGATGAGAATAATGTCATATTGTTAAAAATAAACTTGTTTCTAGTGGATACACATAAATAAACAACCCTTCAAACATTTGAAGATCTATTAGTACAATCTATGGTAGAATATTTCTGTCAAAGGTAGTAGTCTCAGAATGCTTATCTTCCGTATTTTCGGTTAGAACTTAGTGCAGATCATTCAGAGACTTTGAGACGGCTGCCTATAAACTAGGGTGCAATAATTTTTTGCTTAATCGGCATACCCAAGATGAAGAGGGGATGGATACAATTTCCATCCTCGTCTTTACTCCTAACTTTCTCTGTAGAACAGTATCAGGGATTCAGTCAGAGGGAATGGAAAAAGAATGACGCTTGAAGATATTCTTTGGGGATAGTCTATGAATGAAAAAGAACATCATTGTCAAACAGTAAATCTCATTTCGGTCATACACACACTTGTAAATGTATATCACACACGGAGACAGTACCCACCCAATGATGGACTAGCAGCATACAGATAGATTCACTAGTAAAAGCTGCTCTGTGTATAGAAATACGTAAGAAATAGAGTGTTGGCAATTTGGCTCATCATATGCTTTAATCTCTTAGACGAAATTAAATTTCAATTAATCTGATCATAGAACTAGTGGGTATTGATTGTTTATATAAAAAATACATAACTACTGCACTACCTCTAATCTGTATCTAATTATCAATTTGATTGCCATAGCAGCTAATGCTTGGAGAATATTTTACGACGAATTAACCAAGCAAGTCATTAAAAAAACTTAATCATGACTTTTGATAGCTTTAATGCAAAATACAGTCGTTGCTCATTCTAGATACTTCTTCATAAAAAAGTTTCCTTGCTTGCTTTCCCCTGAAGTTGAAAGTGAATAATTTTTTACTGTTTGTAAAACAGGACGATAAAACGTATCGTACGTTTAGTTATTTACTGCTGCTATAATGCTGGTAGTGAACTTTCACGTTTGATTCTTTGCTATGCTTTACGCCAGAAGAGGTTTACTACCGGGGCAAAGAAAGTAAAGCTTTTCATTACTACTTGCTTGTTGATGCTTTAAGCGGAACTGCTTGCTATATTACAGTGGTAATGTGTAAAACTCCTATAAACCATTGCGTATTTTAAGCATATATAAGCGCATGTAGAAAGATTCAAGGGATAACATGATATTACAGTAGGGAAAATCTTATCCACTATTTATCTATAGAATTATGTTTATACTATATTGGCAAACGAGTCTCACTTTTCACTGACTAGACTTTTCATAACTACGCAGTAAAAATGGATACATATTCTTTAAGGATGCTCAGTTTGTTTCGAGCAACAATGCCATGTCACTAACTTGGTTTTGGTTGCTATTATTCATTTTTAAAATGATACGTACAGACTGGGGAGATCATGCAACAACAGAGTGAAGTACTTGACTACTGGATATGTGTTATAAATACGAGTTAAAGACGGTATGGCAATGCCAACATGGCAAACATCATACCAGACTTTGTGGCAAAAAAACGGATTTAGCACAAGAATGAATCTAATTTGGCAGATGCAAATATAATTTTGGCAAAATTAAAAATCGTGGTTTTTTGCCAATAATTCTTCTTCACTTTGTAGACCAGATGAATTTACAAATAAGATAGGTCTTAGCATCTTGGATGATTCATCTTCGTGATTTCCTATGAAAACTAGTTGTTTGTGAAACATTTTGAAGAACTTTTTTTTAATTCCAGAAAGTAATAGAATATAGGGTAATGTAAGAGTATTTAAGCATGTTGACTCAAAATACTGAGACAAGACGCTTTGTGATTGGTAAAGTCTTTACAAAGCATTTAAAACTTAACTCAAGCGTAGTGGACAGGCAAAGGCAAATGCTGAAATATGCTAAGTGCGCTTAAGAATTACTTCGTCCGTCGAGAACTTTTGCAAAACAAGATCTTGGTTCTTTCGAAAGATATTTTAGGATAGATGGAAGAAACTGTCAGTTTTAGAATGACGAAACGGCTGTTCTACAGTCGAAATAGCTATCGCTGCATGTTTTGCTTTTGCCATAGTGCCTAGTACATTTCCATTGTATGCCACAGTGTCGCGGCTAAAAAACCAGTTATTGATATATTTCTTCCAAATCGTCGTCTTTACCGATGTGTTTTTGCCAAACCGTATGAACACATAAATACATTGTACATACAAGAAAAATCAAAGCAGATATGGTGTATAAAATATGTTAGCAAAGCAAGAAAATGGGTGGGATGTTCGTTCTGAAGCTTGGGGTTTCCTTCCACTGAACTGGAGCGATTATTAAGCTATTCCGAATGTAAAGCCTTTCACCAGTGAGACATGAGCCCAACCAACAACACAACAGTGGAATAGAACAGCTTCTTTATACTAAATATCCATAACATGTTTTCTTATTATGCTCTACTTGTTTTCTATTGAAGATCTGTGTCTTCTTGTGAGTGCATCCTTTATTGCTGCTCTTTTGCCTTTGCTGTACTACAGAATCTATTACAAGGAATGGAGGGCGGCTGAATGGTCTGGTGCTTTTAGCAGTTGATGTAAAAAGGACGAAGGGACGACCCTTGATGCTCTGAGATACTTTCTTTCTATTCGTTCAAAAGGTTTCTCATCTCCTTCTGTTAAAGAAGAAGCCAACTCGATTACATTTATGGAATGAGGATGCTAACTCTAACCAACCCTATTTTCTGGTCTGCCTTCAAATGTAAATTGAGCCAAAAATTGAGAAAACTTGCTTTTCCCAGCCAGCCTGACAATTCTTAACCTGCTAGATATATATTTTATGGCAACAACCACGCATTAAAATCCTTCTGCTGGAAATAGGTTTTTATAGTCACAATATTCATAGAATAATATCCGTATTTTTAATGCGGCTACTAGATCCATCAACCTTTATTATTATCGTATTCGCTTAGTTGGACAGATGTGATGCTTACGAAAGCAATGTCAACAGTTGGGAGAAGAATGTAATATCCGTTTCAAAAAGACATGTGAATTTTATTTTATCAGGGATGAGCAAAAGCGTATTTTTAGGAAGAGGTAGCAGTTAATTTTATCTTATAAGGAACCACATATTTGAAGGCAAATGAGGATCATGTAAGGAACTTATTTATAATAGTTTTTATATTCTTTCTCTGTATTAAATTCTCGATGTTTCCTAGGATAAGATAAAAGTGACAGGACTTAATGGAATGTTTAAACTCATTGAGAAATTTACATACTGTAAATTGACTCTTGTTAACTTCTGCTTCAACATTAGCTATATGCTCTCGAGAAAGCAAGTTTTGAGCAAAAATAACTACTGCAACAATTGCATAAGAATTAAAAAAAACAGTGATTTGGCTGTGTAGGGATTGATCAAAAATTTCAATTTTTCTTGCTTTTATCAAAAAAGGGATACTTACTTGGCAAAGTGACTCAACGCCTTTGCAGATGCAAATAACCAGTCCGCAGTTTTCCCATAGTTACCTATGCTTTAAAACAGAATGCAAATTCGCACTAGATTGCTGTGTAATCGCTTAGTTTTAATGATGAACCTGAACGGAGTTTAAGTAATGTTAGAAGATTAAAAACCAGCATGCATTTCGAATTTTTTTTTCTTGAAGTATATACATTGTAGATTTAAAAGTTATGCGATCAAGACCAAGTATTTAAATCAAGAATTAAAGCAGAGCTTCCAGTAACATAATTCTTAAGATGTCCAATAACACTAAAAACCGTTCAGTTTCAGGGTACCGATACTCCATTTCTTCTCGAAGTCCCAAATTATGCATTTTAACGATTGAATGACCCTCCAGCCGCAAACATAACAGAAGATCAAACGAACCTGCTGCTTTGGCTTTAATATAAATAATCATAATGCAGTTGCAGTTCCTGGTCTTGAATGTATTTCCACGCTACTGTAAATCTCTTTGACCAAGAATTCTCAGCGAGAGAAAAAGAGAGAGAAAGCAATCATAATAATAGATCGTGAAAGGCTATTAAACAAGCTAGTTAGGAAATAGTCTGTGATCGAATTTTAGAAAAGTAAACAAAGTTCACAAAGTCATAGCATATCTAAGGACCAGTGCACTCTTGAATTAAAGCGTTTTAGCAAAAGTATACGTGCACTTTCTTCTACCCCCAACGACCTTATGTAAAGAATGAAGAGAGATGTAGAGATGTCTAAGGATTGCTGGATGGAACTTTGCTAAGAGAAACCCTCACCCACTCAGTAGTAGAAGTAGTAGCTCATTAATCTCTGCCTCTTCTGCACAGATCGTACGATTACCAGAAGCTTTTGGCTGGCGACATTCAGCCAAGATGAACTATGGAGTTCATGCCATTTGGTTAATTAAGATAAGGAGATGAAATGACATTTTAATGGTGTCTCTACTACGCTTTATACCTTCCCGTACAATTCCTGATATTTCCAATTACCACCGCACACACTCTCCACTCTCCGCCCGACCATCATACTCTCCTATATATCCTGAGTCGAAGAAAGCACGCTTTCTTAGCAAAACCTTCTACTTACTAGTACTGGTATTGTTGGTTTGGTTGTAGGGTTAAAGTTTAAGTTCAAGAGGGTTTAACTTCGTACTTTACACACACACCTCAAAGTTTGGCCTCAGTTGTTCACATACCATTCTTCTTGGCTTGTTACACTTCTGAAACAAGGAAGTGAATATAGAGGAACGGCCGGCGTTTAAACTGAACGAGATCGACTACTTTCTCCCATACAATCAGCTTTATAGAGCTTATCTGATATTTATCTTGCATTCTAATACCAAAACCAAAGGGACACAATTCATACGATATACATGAATTACATTGAGTGGAGCAACTTTTTCAAATCATATGTATAAGTGAGGCCTCCACTAATAAAGCATTGATGCTAGTTCAACGTTTAGGTCAGGTGTAAAAGTATTTTGAATTGGAAATGATATTTGTATAATTTGATACGGTTTGGTTACATAAAGGAAAGCTGTTTTCCGTCTTGCACCATTTTGATACTGATAATGTGTGAATATGCTGTTACAATTCCTAGCTTGCAAAGGTTCCTTTAAACATTTCTAGCTAAAGTCTGCAACAATAAAACCCCGTAGATTCAGTCCAAACGACGAATGTATTTGTTTTATTTAGCTACAAAGTCGCACACAAAGGTTTCATATCTTTAGTTATCACACTCGCCCCAGTAACATTTTAATGTATTACGTACAAGTTTACGAGTTATGGTAAGAATCCATCAATGAGAGACATTTTTCTTAGGGAAACTCTTACTCACGATTGTAACCGTATTTCTAATTCGCTAGCCTTAATGCTAACGATAAGTAAGAACATTGTATGTAATTAAATTAGTCTTCATATCTGAAGTTTTAATGAGGGACTGCTCGCTTGCGATGGGACATATCCAGTACAAAATGTGGCACAAAAGCGAACTCTGACTCTCTCGCCGCGTCGTCGTTTCCGTGTTCTTGTCAGGTTCTTTTATTAAAGTACTTTAGCATTTATGTCGATGTGATTGATTATTTTACTCATCATTAGTTAAGTAGTGTATAAAGTACTGCTAACTAGTATACATAGTAGCTACCTAATTATTCCTTTCTTCCTGTCAATAGTACATGGTATATATGACACAGTAAAAAGAGGGAATGGGACCATATCATGATCCTGTATTCCTAAATTACTTAATAAGATGCACAAATAACAAATACCTTATCAACAACTCGCAGTATTTACAGTCTAATTACATGGGTTGGGTTTCCTAGAATGCTATATGAATTTAGTCTTTAAAAGTGCCGTCACAACATTTTTCAATTTAGCAACCACTCCAAAGTAGCTAGAAGCTATTATGTTGAGACTACAAAATTTTCACTTTCAGTGGCTTTCTATCCACTTCCAACCCTTTCTTATTGATGATGTGATTATGGTGACCAACAAGGACTTATATGATGCTTAGTGATTGATGATATCAATTTTTTAACGTCACCTCACATATCATCATTAAGATGGTACGAGTTAGGATATGGTTTTTTGTGGGTACTTGTAAGAAAAAAACTAATCAATAAGATTGCGTTCAACTTTACACGCTACCGATATACTATACCATAATTATCTCGAGTCAAGTAGAAGACACAGATTATTAATGAGAACAGTCTGTGAAAACATAAATTTAACATTCCACAATCGTACTGAGTCTATTCAACCATCAAATATTTAAGTATAAAATACTTGACCGTAAGTCACTTTGGATGTCAGATTAGAGTAATGTATACGTAAAGTAAAGTAGGGAAGAAATGGCCGTGATTAGACAATGTTTCAATTCAACAGAACCAAATATATCACTAATAAGCAATAGATCCCTAGTCTTTTACTCTCCTGTCTCATGAATAAGTAAACATTGTACACATTTCGGAAAACTTGCGGTCAGGGTCTTGAATATTAGAGATCCCACGCACAAGCTGAACTTAGTAAAAAAGGTAGTTTGCATTGACATTGCGTTTTAGGTAAAATTTTCAGAAGGGATTCACAAAAAAAGAACTGAATGATCCATATAGTCATTCTCCTACTTACTAGCATTACTTTCTAGTTAATCTGTGAGATGTAATTTTCGGATTATTAACACTTTGACCTTAGTTAATATTTTACCTTGTTGAATCATCCTACGATTCTAGAGCACCCTTTATACAAATCGTTGACATGGCCATGCTTACATACTTTACTTCAATCGTTAGTAAAGCCATGACTTTTCAAGCCCTTTCAGTCTTCTGATAAAAAAATAACGATCATTCTCAGCATTAATCTAATGAAATTTATATAGTAAAACCTATGATAACAGTAAAGACACATAATAACTAAATAAAACACATATTAAAATACCAAACGAATGGATCTTGGATAGAGTTATAATAATGGTACATACTTTTAGTTCATAAATTACATGTGTTTAGTTTACATGTCGACCTTTCAGTTTTTCATATTGGTCAATGAAAGCTTTTCTGGTAGGCTGATTTCTGAGTTTGGATGAGACTACTCTCAATAAATTCTTGAAAGGAACGGAAATATGTCCTTCAAGGTATTGAAGATTCTTATCATTATTCATAAGAAATTATACTGAATGAACGTATGAAACAGCCTTTTGCTTCTTACTTTTAAAAAGACAACATTTTAGAACATTACACATACAACCTGCTTAAACACATTGGTTTTAGCCATTTTCTTATTACATATAACACTTTTTTTATACTGACCATCGGATATATATGTAATAACGAATTCTGGCGTTTAGCAAATGGATGTGCTGATTTGGATTAAGTAATTAGCTAATGTACAATTTAATAAGAGAATATTCTCTCAAAGATAATACGACCAGCACCAACAATGGACATTAAAGTTGAATTGTAATTATTAAAGGAAAACAACTGATTGATCACAACACTTACTTCATACAACGGCTTACGGCTAGCTTTTGAACATGCATATAAAACTTAAAGTTTAGACTTTTTGGGTATATCAGTCAGGAGCCGAAATGGAAATTATTGAACCAGAGCGAACAATAATAAGCCGATAAATACTAGAATAATTAAAGCAATCTTACAAACTATGGATAAAGATGAAAAAATTAGACAAATTATGCATACCGAAAAGTGAAACTCAGATTGAATGACTTTCAGCTTGTTTTGAAATCTCACTTGCTATATTGAAATGAACCCCAGCAGAGAAATATTAATTCTTCGAATACCTATCTAATTGGGTCCACAAGACAAGGATACTAATCATCTACATGATTAGTCTCTGATCTGATAGAGGTTTCAATGCCATCAAATTATTTAGAAGATACGTACGTATTTGGATTCAAATATTTCAAAGACAAGTTCATTATAAAGGGACAAACTGTTACGTACATTTTCAACGCTGAAATAGGAAGGGATGTTTAAGACTGTACAAAATCACATACAAAAACGATCAAAATGCAGACGATGTGAGAAACGAAATAAGAAGAAAAAACAAATAAATGCATGCCAAAGCTACAGTATTAGCGTTGAAAGTAAACATACTGAATCAATGTTAAAAATTTAATAGATCTTCATTATTTATAACAATTTCTTGATGAAAATACAAATACATTGATAAGGAAGATCTGATAACCGGAGTAAATAGTAACACATAGAACCAAAAAGGCTTACAAAAAGACTGAACAAGAAAGAATATCCATGTGATGTAAAAAGAGACTGAATTATAGTTTAAAATAATTATGCATGCTGCGTAAAAGCAGTATTTGCCATTTCTTTGGTACCTTGAATTAAATTCTAAAAGCACTTACAAACTTATAACGTCCTTCTTTCAACATATGAGGGCTAATGGAATTGAACGCATGTTGTTTGACAGTAAAAAACTTTCGAAATGCGAATCCGAACAAGCCATCCAACCTCAATAACAATAAATATTAACTTAACACCCTCGTTTCCACAGTCCGCGTCTTCTTACACTGTTCCTCATAGCTGAATTTATATTTCAGTCTCTCTTTTTCTGTCTACATTTACCTATCTACTCAGTTTGAATTGGCAACAGTACATGACAAGTATCGAAATTTTTCCGAAATTATCAATGAACTATGCATAATACATTACAACTGTAAACGTTTCGTACAAATTTATGGTGCTTTGCTGGTATGGGGTACTCCTACAAGTAGTAGGATGCTTACATGGCGCACTACAACGCTTGATTAAATTCAGAATTGTAGCCAGCAAAGCCTTCTTAGGGGAGCATTCCCGGCTCGGTTTGGAAGACTGGTCATTTCGTAATGTACCAAAAATTGTATTGGCTAAAAAGCGACTTTACTTTACTTTTAATTTTAATTTGAGTTATACAACCAGTATAGTGTTATGCTATAAACTAGAGTTCAGTTGTGAGATATTATGCTATGAGGCATTAATCAGTTGAAGACCTTGCCTCACATATCTGACGAGATCTACTAACGAGCTGTGTAACGTTAAAGGGCCGAACTGACGATCAATTGCAATGAAGAACTCTGGAATAAAAATAAACACTTGATAAAGTTAAAGAAAAACATGGTCAAATATGAAGAATTAGCTAGCATTAAAATAATTTTTTACCGTGTAAGTGATGTTTTGTAACTAAATTATCGGCTTGTTCCCATATGTCATGAGCCGTAATCACATTAAGACTGTTGTTACAATGTTTATGAATTTGGGTATACAGGTTTCGAGGAATATTTGATAAATGGTGGTTTTGGTGCGGGTGATGAGGAGAGGGCGTGTGCTGAGAAAGGACTCCAGATGACCCCGCGGGAGACGAGGTCGGAGAATGGGGGGAAGGAGTACTGAGTTGAGGACTATTCGAAATCTGCGGTGCTTCTCTGGGAGGGGCTCTGGTAAAATAGTCGTTCATAAGTTGTACCATCTCTCGAGTCTCACGCATCTTCATTTTAAAAAGCTTCAGAGATAATAGGGCTTGGCATCTCATACTGAAAGTATTACAAATACATTAAAAGATTCTTCTCTTGAATATAAATTAAAACCAGGTAAAAATGTGGTTTATATTAGAACCCTCACCTAAGAGTAATTATTTTAGCTTCTACTAAATTGTGGGGTTCTTGTCGGGATCGCCATCGACTCCCAATAAAAGTAATTAAAGTCAAAGTATCTTTGTACATGGTGTACGGGGCGTTTGAAGTCAGAAGATTACTTTCTCGCTCCATCAATATTCCGGTAAGAATGAAGTATAGTCCCGCTTCTAAGTACATCGACGCTTGGGTTGTACTTGTTCTTTCACCATCCGCTGAATGCTTTAATTTTTTCGCTTCTTCCAAGTACGAATCTTGGTCCCTTTTGTCAGAAATATTTACATTATTACTGATATGAACAATTTTACTACCTGAATTTAGGGATAACGATGAAATTTACCTTGAAAATAAATCGTCTTTGTGTTCATTCTTTTCGAAATAGCTGTAGTACATAAGTTGAGGTGGTATGACTGGAGAAGGCAAATGGGGAGGATTCAAAGAGGAGTCCGGAGCTTGTACGATATCTGACTCGATTGGAGGCGTTCGTGTTGTGCTAACGGACACTGAATCGCATGGAGCGTAGCCGAGAACATTGGAAGACACCTCTCCACAAGCAAGATCCTCTTCCAACTAATAAATTTAAAACATACTTTCATGAAAAGCTAAATTTCCAACCATTAACCATGTCATCTGTTTTGCTTTTGTTCCACTGACTTTCCCAGAAACTCATTACTTAAGTAATCAACGCAAATACGCATTAGCCTTACAGAATACTTCATGGAATATGAGTGAGACATTATCTCACACTTTCAAAATACAAAACAGTATTGTAGCAAGTACCTTCGTATGAGAATCCGGTTCTCGCTTAATTTTACTCTTTTTAGGCGATGATCGAGATTTCTTTTTTGGCTTCTTTTTGTTTGAGTAATTTTTGGAAGGTGGCCGCTCTGGATCTGAACACATAACATCATCACGGTCTCGAGAATTACTTGGATCATGCGAACCGAAGGGCTGGTTGCTAGGGTCACTAGAGCTGCCTACTCGACTAGAATTGTGCTGACCTTTGAGCCGGTATGAGTCATTTAATGTCACCGCAGCTGAAGCGACTCCTTTGCTTCCTTTCTCCGAATCCTTATCGGCTTTGGAAACGGGGGGTACCATTGAGGGAATAACAGTGAGTTGAGATTTTCTGCAAATTTTATCCAACGGAATCCGAACAATTAGGGACGACAGGCTAGTGTTAGTTTTTAGTGAGTTATCGTCTTTTCCTTTCGATGCTATAGTACTTGATCCAGGCCCAGGGCTAAGAATTGTGGACTTTCCCAATGAATTTGTTGAATGAGACTGCTTTGAGTGTTTTTTACCGTGCACATCTTTCTCTTTGGAGTTATCTTTTTTCTTATTAGCGCTGCTATTGCTTGCACTAACAAAACTAGCAATTGGCTCTAGCTCTCCATTTTGAGCGGCGGATGACACATTGGACTTCTTTTCACCTTTGGCAGAGACACGATTAGAGGTAACGTTAGGTTGCTTTCCTCCACTTGAACCGTTACTTGATTTATTAACATCACTTTCAACTAAACTGGGACTCTCCTTCTTTATCTGGGTTTCTCTGGGACGGAACAGTTTTCGGATTGTATCACTTTTGTTTCTATCCTGAACCACTTTCTTTGCCTTACTCAAGGCTGACTCTCTTTCCGGGGAACTTTCAACATCACTTTTACGGGAATGACGATTGGCAGAGGCTGAACTTGGACGAGGTCGTTTACGGGAACTGGAACCTGCACCAGCTACTTTTTTGTCCTCAATGGTTGCGGGTTTAGGCACTGCAGTTTTCTTGGGCTTCTCAGCTACCTCTTCATCACTGCTACTTCCGGAAAGGGAAGATATCTTATTGTTGCCTTTAGAGGGAATGCTTGGCGGCATCGCTCTAGATGGAATGTTAGATTCCTGCCGTAAGTCAGAAGTCGAACGAGTCCTTCCAGCTACCTTATGGTTAGCTGTTGTAGCTGTAATATACCATACATTAGTTCATCATTCTCAAATGGACCTGTAATTTCCATTCACTCTACACAACCTCCTTACCACAATTAGTATTTGAGGCAGCTAAACTTTCTAATGGACTTCCAGACTGAGATTTATTAATAACGGAAGTTGAAGTAACGCTAGGTTCGGCACTGGGATTCAGTTCTTCCATGGATGTTTCAAAATCCATGGAGTTATAAGCACCTCTAACCTTTGTATCCTGAAAAATCATACAGAAAATTATTATTCTTAGTACAAACGACCCAGGTCTTATTACTTTGTTCCTTCTTCTTCACTCACCTTCGGAGATTTGCTCACTTCTTTTCCGCTAGAATCAATGGTAATTTTAGTAATTGAGTTAGCTGGAGGAAGAAATGATGAAAGATGCCATCTTTGAGGGTTTGGGGAACTCTGTAAAAAACAATTATAAATTAATATGGAAACGATGAAGTAATAAATATGTTTTTTGAAGAAAAAAATCCCTGCGCTCAGTTAATAGGAGTCACTAGTTTTTTTAGCTTTAAAAATAACTACCAACAACTTATAAAAACACACCCCGCTTGCTTCCGACTAAGTGAAAGAATCCAATTTATTTTAGACTTTTTATTGCATTTTTTAAGAGAATTGTCGGACATCCGACCAACCTACTGCTTACCAGCTCAACCCCCTGACGGATACTCCAAAGTGAGTTGTCCGAATTCAGAACTAATGAACTCTCTCTCGCTTTAGAGATTATCCATGGACTACGTCAAGTCCCTTTCAAATACATACATACATGGACTACGTCAACAAAATAGTGGGTGGGTGGGTCAAGTGACCCTTGACCTGCCCGATCATGACCCTATTTTACTCATGTTAAATTTTACCATAAGGCTACGTGTTAAAGGTGTTGATTAAGGGCCCCTGGGTCATAAAATTTCGGTTTTTTATTGACGTAGTTTATGCAAAGCGCCTAAAGTAAATTTTACAATAATAAAACGGCAGCATATTGCGACCTTATATAAAAGAATGACGACAACTAGCAGTTTTCTTTAACCAAAAATCGTGTAATATAACGCTTCCAATGTACTTACCGTATTTCCGGAAATTACTCCCCTGGGGAGTTATTGTTTCAAAGGAAAAATTAAACAAACAAACTTTTAACATAGGCAAGACTGAGAGTTATTCCAGGGGGGGGGGGTAATTTCCGGAAATACTTAAAGGTTCTTATCATAAAAAATAGGAACTCCGGCCTCCCAGAGAGAGCTATTTACGCATTTATTAAAGCTTTTGAACATTTAAAAATATTTTGAAAGAACGTACTGTACTAGGAACTCCAGACATTTGGCTCACGGAATTATCTTTAATACCACCAGGTTGGCTACCACTACTTGACTCCTCGGATTCTGATTCACTATCAGATTCCGAGCTAGAACTGCTTTCCGCACTCGAATCCATTATTCTCTCTACTGGTGAAGGAACACTTGCCATTCCGCTTTCTCGTATAGATCTATTTAATAAGGTCATGGGGTCAGTAAAAAGTTACTTGTTATATGACGATGTTTAAAGGAATCTATCACTTACTGTACTATTTTCTCCTCACTTTTGGAAGACTAAAACAGAAACAAAAACACGGTTATCTGCTGCCCGTTACAAAATGTTCAATATAAGTAGGTACTACTAAAGATAAAGGGTTATTTAATTAGTAAATGTTTACTCGGCGCAAAGGTAGTTTTTTCAATGAGTTATTTTCTTTGATTGGAGTTTGAATAGCGGTCAGTGGAGGGGTAACTTCCATCATTTCCTGAATGAAATCGATAATAATATTATAATTAATAAAAACGAATCGTGTAATGTATGGCATAATAAAGTATGTTGCGAGCAGGACTTTTATACAAGCCTATTGACATTACCTTTAAGATACTCTCCAGCTCGATATTACTATCTGCCTATAAGGATTAAAACTTAAATTACCACAGATTCAAAACACTATTTAGGTTATTTTATTGATAACTTACTCGCTCAAAAGGGGGTTGTGTAGCTGATGGGATGCTCTTTGATCTCTTATCATTAGCAGTACTAACACTGGTATTATAAATAGGTTCATTATTGAATACTGAATTGTTTTTATCCGCTAGCGACGAAGCACTAACACTGTCCGCACTGTCCGTAGCACTTCCACTAACTAAATGGTTATGTCCGTAATTGAAATTACTTTTAGTCCTTCCCTGACTATTGGTCGTAGGTACTAGGTTGGGGCTCCGTGTGTTGAGTATTGGTGGTCCAGCGTTTTGGGCAGTACTCACAACAGAAGAATAGCCAGTGTTATTCTGTATCGGCAACTGATTATGACTATTTAGTGGCACTTTCTGGATAAGATTCGGAGGATTCGGATTTAAGGAAGTACGGGAAAGGCTGGTAGCAAGATTATTACCAGAAACGGAAGTCAAATTATTGTTAGTTGATTGACTACTATTACTACTATTGCTAATACCACTGGTATGAGGGTTTACAGGGAAGAGATTACGATGATAATGACTTTTGGTACTGTTCTGTATGTGTTCCACTGATGTAGTAACAACAGTTGTATTTGGAGGACGATACGGCGGTGGTTCTGCAGAGGAACCTTGACCACTAAATCGGTGAGTTCCCACTAGCAGCGTCCCAGCCAAAGTTCCTTGATCCACCCCAACTAAGTTTGCTAGTCTTCGAGCCGAACCATCTATCATTAAATGTCGAACAGTATCAAAGTTCCCGAGTGTGTTTCGTATTTGAACTGTGGTTGTATCATCTGACGGTTTAACCTAAACAAAAACACAATATCCGTTTATCCCATCTATCCCAACGAATATTGAAAAATTCCCAATTTCGAAAGTTACTTTGACGGGTGCATGAAACAAGTCTTGAGCACTGGGATGAATTTCCTTATCATCTGGTAGCATCTGAGCTCTCTCTTTTCGCTGCTGTTCTCGCTGCCTGTCTCTGTCTCGATCTGTTAATAATGACTAAAATCAACAACAACGATATACATAGTTTGTTTCCGTCCTCATGGCTCATCAACTTTAAAAAAATAAATATTATAATAATAATAATAATAATAATAATAATAAATATTCATCAAAAGCATGAAGCATGCCGCGGCTTATCTTGTTCCCACATACCTTTGGCAGCCTGTTTATTTGGAATGCCATCATGACGAGAAGAGCCTCTCAGCATAGTTAATAGCTGTGAGTTCCTCGCTTGGGAGTTCGGATAGAGTCATTGAGCACCAATACTTCAGCCTGCTCTGGCTACTCCAGCAGGCTCCACCAACTAATAATCTGTTGAAAAAAATCAAATTAACACCTTATCAATGATATCCCTTTTTTAAAAAAAAAAATCATCATTCTAGAGATTCAGTCCAATTCTGAGCCGTAAAAGACAACGACCAAGGGGGTACCCTGTCCAGCCCTACCTAACTAGCCGTATGAATGAGACACAATCCTGAAACTTTGTTTGGGGGGATTAACTATTCTCAGTTATTAATCCGGTCCAGTATAACTAGTTGAGTTACTCGCGAGTTGTCCATCACAAAAGTTCCAGAGACGAGTCATATTCTCTGTTCTGATTCATTGATGTTAATGCTAATGCTGCCTGCAACTAAGGAAAAGTGAATACTGCTGCAGGCTCAAGTGTAGTAAAGAGTCCGCCCAAATCAATTAAGCAAATCATAAACATTGAAACTGAAAACCAGACAAATGCACCCGTTGTTTTGTATGTCCACAACTACATTATCATATCACCTATCTTTCTCTGAAGTTTAATACAATCCTGGTAATCAATCACAACCAAACCTATCACAACCAACCATGCCTTCCTGGATGCTTTCATCTCTATCAGAAATTTAAAATAACAACCTTATCTCTACTTAAACCGTCTTTCATTTTAGAGCAGAGAAATACACCACTTTTCGAGGCCAGTCGCGTAAAAAGCCTTTCCTCCATCTTATGAACATGAATGACATATGCAAATCTCATGGACTGATTACACAGGAATGTTGTAATTAAAACCTAAAAATATTTTGGATTAAAGGAATCTCGAGAATATCCTTAATGAGATTGAGTTGAGTACGTGTATTACACTGAAGACCTAGTAACTGTACTTTGCAAGTCGTTCGTCGATGAAGCGATGATCCGATTATCTAAAACTTACTGATTTTTTTCTGATGGATTACAACTTAATCTTTGACTATTCTGTTCTAATTGCGTAAACAGCATTACAAGGTAATTAACTTAATACTCAATTACTCAATCAAGCGTAGTCTTTGTACTTTCAAACTTGATTATTTAACTAAAATACAAAAGAGCTAACTAACGACTGACTATTGCATGCATGGCCACTCTATTTTCTTTTTTTTCTCCATACGATTCATAGAACATAAAATCGCCCAAGTAGGCAAATCAAACTCTTTGTCTATACAAGTCAATAATAAATTGCATTTAAGCATGTGAATAATAAATACCACTTCGATCGTGTCTACACCATGCATTTTTAAACTTATCTAGATGCCTTCCACGACCGTGTCTACATATTTGAAGAATGTGTCGCCTAGAGTAAGTCGGGTTCAAGTCCCAGTATTCATTTTTAAAGTACCATATAAAATTATAATTGAGCCCTCAATAACTAAACCATAAATGCTATTTTGTTTGACATTCTTCTGCCCAGTAAAATCCTTTCATAGTCAATTTCCCTGAAAAGGCCCAAGCCATATAATACCACTATTTATTACATGGTTGCTGAATGTCAAGATAACTTCGGATAGCAAAAAAAACAGGAATCGCGACGCGATGCTCTGGATCCGAACCCAATAAACCCCTCAATGTCCCACATCAAAAGCGCTAACCAGTATGCCTCTATTAATCCATCTTGGTAACTATTAACAGCTATCAAAACCCTAGCTAACCGAGAATAAATAATATCATAACATAACGCCAAATAGCACAGAGCTAGGGATAATAGAATAAATCTGAAAGCTATGTGACACTGACGTACGTACACTCTTCTACTCTCCATCATTTCCCATTCTAATTTCTAGCTCAGTTAGTTCCATATCATCTATTCCAAACTGTTTAATATTAGTGATTACTTTCCTACTAAAATAATCCCAATTCAAATCCCATTCTCTCTGTGAACAATCGTGGATGGAAATGGAAACCCCTTGTCTATTATATTCCAAACCTAATGCAAAACAACCAACGAAACGACCTATACAAACAAACACATTACAAACGGGTACAATGCAGTTAGCAAACTAACTCCAATGAAATGAAAGCCTAGCCTACTCCAATAACTTAGCATGGAGCTAACAAGGGCACAGATTTTGCCATCCATCCATCCATTCCATGCATACAACCAAATAATATTTTATGTACTTTTTGCTAACGATATTTGCTGAGGAGATCATCCCGATTCCGTATATTAAACTCACTCTTATCTGGGCTTAAAATTAGTTAACTGATCACAATCACTCTGTACAAAAAGTAACTGATGATATTTCTGTAATGGTAACAGGTAAGTGGAGGAGGAGTAGGTGTCAAAAATGCAGCTTTTATATAACTTGTACGTTTTTTCACACCATACCATAATATTATAATCATGAAAATAAACTAAGTTGACGAGTCTCCATCACTATCCCTAGCTACTACTGGTGGTTGATCTACTAACGGAGCGGAAGGTCACGTAGATACAGACCTTTTAGTCACAGAAGAACCAAAAATAATACAAACAAGTTGTATGGAATGAAGTAAGGTTATAATGTATGATGGTGTGGTTTTAGAAAGGGAGGAATCGAGGAGACTATAGTACAAATTAAGTAGACGGATGATCAAAAAAGACATGCTGATCCAATGAAACGAACCAATCCGCCATCCGTCAACTCTACCCGAATCCGGGTTTTATATCTTTCCCTATATATTATGTTCACTACTCAGATTGGCTGCTTTCTCGGGAGAAAGGAAGCGCAGCAGGTGAATTCCCTCGGATAAACTTTAACTTTTATCCATCATATAATACTCTAAAAGGTAAAAGAGGACTGACCTTTGGCCTAAGTACCCTCATATTCCTACACTAACCGGATAGTCCCCTTGGACACTATGCTAGACGTGGAATAATGATCTGCCCTTGGCCCTTTGCGTACTTGATTCTTGTGGACACCCTTAAGTCGTGTACCCTAGGCATTGCATTACTTATCTCAAGCTATTAAACTCAAAGGGGTTCAAGTCAATTATCCCTTTCCGTCATATGAACTCATCTGCCTAAATCTGACATGAGTTAAAGTCCCTTGGAAATTCATAGGAATACTTCAAGTCATTTTCACCCTCAATGTGAATCTACAGCTCGGACAGTCCATGCTCGAGAATCGGGTATTTATATTTTGCAGAAATGAAACCTGTGAAACCTACGCGAGAACTACCACTGTTATGTATCTGCCCCCATCCATAGCCCATATCTTTAGAATTGTGTATACGAATTTGAGAATGATAATAATAAATAAACAAATCTTGTAACATGAGCTGATATTATGATGGCATAAAGGATTCTAATAGACGACAAGAGTCGTTCATTTCAATAATTATTGAAGGCCGTAGCAGACAGACAGGGTAGGGTTTCTCTGTTTGATTTTAAAACACTAATTCCAGCAGTGCCTCCGTACAGCACGTACGATCAAATCATATCTGCGAGTTAGGGACCCATTTATTTATATCCTTCATCTTCCCTACATCTTCCAACTTTTTAATTCTCAACAACTGAAATTACGGAGATTAAAATTGGAATGATGATTATGAATCCCAAAAAAATTCCTCGCACAGACAACTATCCTGTCACATTGGTACTCAACCAAGGAAGTTGAAGGCTACTGGAAATAGTAACGGCTAATTACCATATTCACTTTAATGACTTGACTTCAAATGAAAGGATTACGTAGCGTGAATCAAAATTCTTTAAATGATAAACTGCAGAAAGCTAATCTACGCATTAATTACTACCACATCCCAATTACATTATTACAATCTGAGAAAAATCCACTTTTAGAAATCATTCGTAGTTGTAAATAAATCCTGACCTTCCTATCCTATCCCTAACCCATTACTGATTGCGGTTACCACGTAGTAAGACTCAAACATCCTGTCCTTACTTAACCAAACTTTAAAAATTTGCTGAGCACAATAATTAAAGTTGCAAAAATAATCAATAATCCTACAAATATTTTCTTTTACCATCTGCCGTCTGTCACTCACTACCACTTTTATAAAACTTGGACACATACAATTTAATTTTAGAGGATCTATCTATCCGTATATTGAAATACTTTAGCAATTACTTACTTAAACACCGCTCTCAATTTACGATTATCCGTCTTTATACGCTTCTTTTAACAAAACCCAAACTGGGAAGGGAAATAATTGTTAATTAATTAATTAAAAAAATCCTTCATTTTGCAAATTCTTTTAAAAAACGAAATAATCCAACACTTTACACTTTCCACCCTCAACAATACGGCCAACTTGTTTAAAAGAAACCAAAAAACAGCTAACTTAACTTTACCAACTCTTGACTCCAATACTTGACTACAACTTAGATCTATCTTCAACTTTTTTTTTTTTCTTAATCAAGTTCCTCCTATGAATTCTTTCAAGATGAGGAGAAACGGGGCCAACAGTACTAAGTTAGCAATAGCAATAGCAGTTTGCAATGAATGGCAAGGAACTGCTTGAGTAATAATAATGTCATGCATGCATACTACGCGGATACTATAGCTTTATTAGGTAAACCCCTTCCTACTTTTTTTTTATTACCACTACTACTACTACTACTACTACTACTACTACTACTACTACTACTACTACTACTACTACTACTACTCAATCTTACATTAGTTGCCAGAGCTATAGTGAAGAAGGGGATTTAATTCATTTGCTAATTCCTTCAATTCTTCTATGCCCCTCTAATCATAATAATATTATCACAGCCAAATAGAACTTTTAGTTTCTTTCGGACAGTTAAATTCCCTGGTTAAAGAACATCCTTCTAACTAACTACTAACTAACGGCCTTGTTTGTTAACTAGATCCTGCTCTTCAGTTGAAAATATATCAACAAACCATACCATTCCCGACTCATTGATATTGATGTAACCAAATGAGCTGTATGCTGCTGACTCTGGACCTAATTTTTATTTGTAATTTAACTCATTCTGTTATCATAATCTCGTTCATTTCATGACCACTAATTCCAGGTTTGAACAGCATGATTTTGAAAAAAACTGGTCGGCTGCTGGCTTTCGTTTTTTTGAAGGGATTATTATTACAACTAACTGTGTTAATTTAACGCTGCTGCCTTGAGCCAGAGCAAGTATTCGAATTGCGGGTTTAATTTTAATAATATCGGATAAAAATCACATCTAAATAAACCAATCTAATATATTCCCATTCTACCATGAATTACTGACCGCTTTTGACTATTTAAATTGACAAAATAACATAATTTAAACCGTCTTAAGAAGACCAATAAAAGCCACCTCTACATGACTAATGACAATTAACTAACTAAAGCTACTACTAGGCTCTCCCAGCCCTATTTTATTACACTATCCTCCAAGATAATATTTACTCGTCAGAACAACCCGATCCCAACCCAAAGTTTTAGATTCACTCACTCAATTCCGTCCAATATTTAACTTTTAACTACATATTTATTACATACTACAAAAACTAGGCACACAAACATGCTCCTCCAAACCTCTCTAGTCCTCTCTAACCTTGCACAATTCTTTTTTTTTGGTAACAAACAACATCAATTAAATACTACTTAATCCCACCCAATCCCTAGTTTAAAATTAATTATATTATAAAATAAACCCTGCGCTCACTTCGTTCGTATTACCAAAAACTTACAAAAAATAATCGACCGATGAGATCTTATCTTAACCATAAATATAAAAACCTTAATAAACTGTTTAAAAAAACACTTGAAGCTCAAAATAAGAGCTAATAGTTGATGAGAGTAAAACACTTTTTTTTAAAAAAAAAAAACTTTCTCTCTAGCTCCAGCTCGAGACAATGGAAGTGGAACGGACCATTTCACAATTTTAAATTGCTATACGAGACCAAAAACCAAACGGGTTAACATTTCTTTAAAACACTTGTCATTTATTTTTTAACTACCTTAAATCTCATCCAACCGATGACGATAACTGAATATTCAAT
The DNA here is from genome assembly GCA_034682405.1 of Hydroisotoma schaefferi. Lineage (NCBI taxonomy): Eukaryota > Metazoa > Arthropoda > Collembola > Entomobryomorpha > Isotomidae > Hydroisotoma > Hydroisotoma schaefferi. Next base: position 47,059 of record JAQFZX010000146.1, read on the forward strand.
AATTCCTCCAAAAACCCTTGTTCTTGAGGCCGCGTAGCCAATATAACCGAGTGGCGACTGGCGATAAGGTAATAATAGGTAAAGCTTCTTAGCTATTATTTTTTGACGGTGACCAGGACCACGAATACGATACGAAATAGTAAAATAGGACGAATAAGAACATCCCTGACTTGACTACTACTGGCTACTTGTTTGCAAGTATTATTGAAACAAGTACGGGAAAGTACGAGGGAGCCAAAATCCTAAACCTAAACTCCCAAAGTAGTAGTAGTAGAAGTAGTTGTACTTGTAGTAGTAGTAGTAGTTGTTGTAGTAGTAGTAGTAGTAGTGGTAGTAGTAGTAGTAGTAGTAGTGGTAGTAGTAGTAGTAGTAGTAAATCCACTAATATGTCTTTTTTTTAACCTAAGGTAGTTTCATTTTGATAATAACTTACTAATAATAAGGGTTTCTCATTCTCACTCTTTAAGGGTCGATGTAAAGTCCTCTTACACTTTAGCAGACTCAGGAGGATTAGTAGTAGTATCAGCAGAAGAGTAGTAGACTAATGGATATTCCATTCCCAAGTCCATTGATAGATTTTTCTTTTTAACTGATCCAGAAAAAGCTGCTGCTAAGGCTAATAAATACAACGAAATTGTACCCAACTAGTTGGTACGTTTGGTAAATAAATAGTTGTAGTATAGTAGCACTGGTAAAAACCAAGTTCAACATTAGAGAAACTCAGCCAGTATCATACTTAATGGCTGTTATTATTATTATTTAGTATAAAAGTCACCGTACAGTTGTATATATGTCCCTTTCACGTTAGTTTTACTTACTTCAGTCAATACACACACACCACTATGCCACTCTTAAGCTAATTCAATAAAAATTTATACAATACACACGTAATGTAATGTCTGCTCTAGTTGGATTTGACACTTTCAATAAAAGTCTTCCCCTGTGGTTGGGATTGGAAAAGTTCATGTGCAAATTCATTATCAGTCATCACGTATGTAATACTTTGCTACTGATGAGCCAACTAAAGTTTAAGTTAAGGTATTCATTTTCAGTCGGTGGTACAAACGGAACGATATTAATTAATCGTTACATCCGATTTTGAAACTTTATAACCTGTCCTGTCGACACTAACTAGAAAATCTTCCTGGAAAAAAAATTGCAAAGACTGACAAGCTCTTAAGAGCCAAAAAAACGTAGTATACTATGCATTAATCAAATCAAAATAGTCACAAGTTAGGCATACAAATACAACGCAAATGCACGGAGATGTCCTAGCTGATGTAAGTCTAGGTAAGGAAGGCAAGGGTTATGAGTGCGAGAAATAGATGTCTTCTTTTTCCCAACTTAACTCACATTTTATCCTTGCATGCGGAACAACTAGTTGGGTGATGATGGTTATTTAAACTTTTTTTTTAAAGTACGTATATATGCAGAAGTAATTGTGATTCTGTTGTAGTTTAGCTAGTGTAAAGCCTAAATCTGTATTCCCTATTAGTTCGCTATGACGATCTCTCTCTCTACATAGAACAATCTTTAGCAAGTATGTATGATAAAGTTCTAACTAATAATATATTTACTGCTAACTTATCTCATTATCCGCTTGCCTGCTCCGCTATCTTTTTTTTTTACGTCAAAGATAATAATCACCACCCGAACTAACCACGATGAACGAGAAAAAAATGTAATGATTGATTAGCGTTTGATAAAATAACAATTTAGTACTTTCCTACATATTTAAACTTTTTTTTTAAATCCTCCAAGTGTCTCTTGCTTATGATGATGTTATGTTGGGGTGGTGGTAAAAGAAGGCAAGGATATGTCGCGGAATAGTGGTTCATCCTTGCAAACAATTAGTATAAAGTCATTATTATTATCCCTCCATATAATATTCTAATGTATTATTTTATCCCATCATCTTCTGGTAAATTAGTGATGTGCTGTACAAGTACAGTTTGATCGTTCAGTAGTCGCCGTAGTAGTAGTTTCACAAACCATACTACTTTACTGACTACTGTGTACTTTTCGTATTAGATTATAATATTCTGATGCCGATGATGGCTGATGCAGTCCTTGTACTCTTAAGTTTTACTTGTGATTCTTCCTATATCCTAAGTCAATTTCTCATAGAGAAGGTAAAAAGTAACTCGTTTTTTTCTTCGAGTATCGACTCACTTACTATATATGAGTAAGTAAGAAACTAACTAATACTGCACAAGTCTCCATCACTTACTCTCCTTTCAGTCTTCTATTAAACTCTATAATATTGTTGTATTTATATGTCAACATTATACATCCTTCCACAATAGTATTCAGGCATCATCATCGTCTCCAAAAGTGACTTGAGTAATTCTGATATAAGGACCATCAAACTTTTTGCTTTTACTACTTTACTTGGTCTAACATAAGTATGCGTTGTATAGTTGTGTGGATTTTAGTAAGTATTAAAGGCTGCGGGTAACTGTATACTTGAGAGTACTACTATTACAGCCAAGATATTACACAAATGAAGGCAAGTATCTTACGTACTCTGTGTTATTTCTTGGGTTTTAAAAGTATACTTTAGCTACTCTGTTATAGCAGTTTCTAGCTCTTGGCTCTTCCCTTTCTCTGTTCATACTCAGTAGTAAAGTTCCTTCTCTCTAGTTTTCTTAAAGTCCAAAAGATCCTCTCTTCATGAACTTTGAAAACTGAGAGCTACAACTTCATCTTTACCAAAAAAAAAAACCTCAGAAGATACGATTAAACTGCTAGCTACTTACACTTACATGCAACACAAGATCATAGCGGTACTACTGGCTGTTAACAAAAAGATCTATACCGATATTACAATTACAACGCAACGGAAAGCAGAGGTATAGGGACTGTCCCTTTACAATACATAGTACTTTAGGGGTTTTAAAGTGAAAGATAAACTTAAAATAATTCTAACCAATACATGGAGTACCTATGAAATCCATAGGGCAGCGATATACACCTCTGTCTCTATCCCAATTCCCAAATGTCTTGAACATGCTCTCGGGTAAATAATCATAAAGTACACCAAATGACAGACGACAACAGAGAAATTCCCTACCCTTTTTACTTCTTATGATGATAGAGATAACTTCAGAGGATTAGACTGACGATTACAGCCATCTCATCCTTCTAATTGGAATGTGAAGATCTGATCTAACCCAAGAAATAAGAATTTAGCTGAATCGGATCTCCATGCTTTAATTGACCGGCTAGATATTACTAACATGACATTTTGATACACTGTTCATTCACAAAATAAATAACAGCCTATAAATAAGCTTCCTATGCAAAATCTAGGCCAGGATTTTACAAATACATCCCTCCATTCATTCCTTTTATCGACAAATCCATGAAAATATTAAATTTAAATTAAATTACCCTTACCCAGACACATTTTCCAATAATAAAACGTTCATACGAAATATACAAAACCATAATTGTCTCGAATATAAACCCTGGAACATTTTAAGAGTAAACTTTACCAAAACTACGTACATCTTTACGTAATCGTAATTAAATTAAGTACAGGGGGGGGCTACTATTCCAGACAACAACGGTAACGGTAACGGTAACGGTAACAATTGCATGAAACGCAACAGGCTTGTGCTGCTCTGCTGCACTCATTTTGACAAGATTCGGGGTAACAAAAACTACAATTTCCAACTTAAATCCCCTAAAAGCACCCTCAACCAAATCCCCCATTAACCAAAAGCTACTCCACAAATCCCCCTAGATGTCATCCAAATCCCAATTCCAAACCACACTATCCGGCCCGTAAATAATACCCCCACCAGCTGACCTCCTCCCCCACAATTCCCCCAAAACTCTTTAAAAATGCCCCCATTTCCTTCCCCCCTCCCTCAAAACCCCCCACGTCCGATAAGGTTTGTCCCGATAAGCACGAGCTTATCGGGTATTTACGATCCCCCCAAGTTGAACCTTGTTATACCCGGTTTGTTGGTGGAAACCAATCAGGATCATTCCCAATCGGTAGAACTTGCTTTTTTGGTGGTTCCTGCTGAACCAACGCTGCTCTAACTCATACACAGCCGAACCTACCGCCTTCACCCCAGCATCCTTTTTCCCGTAAGAAACTCACTTTTATTCCTTACACTCCGCTCTTGTTTTTCGGCCACTCAATTTATTGCTATTTTTTTCAGTAAAAACCCTCGTTTTTTTGCAATTTTCTCGGACGATCCAAATACTCCCCCCGTGGAAGGTCGTAAAATGGGCGACGAAGCTCCGAAAATTGGAGATTTGGTGTGGTAAGTTTTTTTTTTTTTTTTCTCGTAATCTTTCGATTTTTTGGCAAGCTCTGCTCCGTCGTCAGTTTTTGATGGTAAATATCATGAAAGTGGAGAAAAACTGGGTAAAATCATGTTAATTATTTTTTTTTTGTTTTTTTTTTGAAGGGCAAAGATGAAGGGATTCTCCCCATGGCCTGGGAAGGTAAAATTGAACGTTTTTGGTTGTGGAATTGAGTTATTTGTTGTACTTTTTAATCTTTCTGATATTTCGGTTGTTTTGTGGGTAAATGGTTTATTTAGGACGATTTTAAATGGGTAATTAACCGGTTTTTTAGGTGACTACCCCTCAAAGGAATATGAAACGGCCGAAATCCAAGCAAACTATGTTTTGTGTTTGGTTTTTCGGATCAAACAATTTTGGATGGATTGAAGAGCATAATATCAAACCGTATTTGCACTATAAGGAACAATTGTCCAAGTTGTGTAAGACTGCTCAGTTTAAAGATGCCTGTGCAGCTATTGAAGATTACATCGAACGGAAGGAAGCTGGCGAAGATGTAGACAAAATGTTTGAAGTTGATGAAGAAGAGGAGGTTGTATCGTCCGGAGGTGATGAGGGGATCCCTGATGATGTTGAACCTGAGAAAGAAAAAGTAGACGATGCACCCGACAGTGAAATAAAGGTTGCTTGGCTAAACAGTTTTTAAGGGTGGTAATTATAATCATGTTCTTTCTTATTATCTAACCGTTGCTGTGATTTTTTAAAGGATAATTCTGCTACAAGCAGTCCGGTTTCTCCGGTGGCTAAGAAACGGCGAGCAACGGCTGAAACTCCTGAAGCGGACAAAGTACGAAAGCATCTTTTTTTTTCTTTTTACAATTTATTATGGAATATATTTAGCGATGAAACATTTAAAGCATAATTAACTTTGTGTATACGCTGTTGACTGATTATGAAGATGTACTGAACATCTTTTAGTATCGAAAATAGGTATGAGGGGTATATGAATCCATTTTTGGATTGGATAATGCGGTTTTTACCGTAATTATTTCTATTTAGAAGTATATTTGAGCTTACTACTTGAGACAGCTCGTAGACGATGTTATCATATGTAAGTTTCATTGTTCCTTTCTGGGGGTAGTTATCAGTTATCTTGATATTATTCAACTAACAATTATAGATTGCATGAATATAAGTTGATTGAGATTATTGTACTTTGGTTGAGTGGTCTTTGGTGTTAATATATGTCAGTTGTACTTACTGTTTACTGTTTACTTTTAAATGTTGTCAGAGTACTGAGTTGCAATGGGATGTGTTACGGTTAAGTTTTTTTTATTGAAAATAGTTTTGGAGGAATGAGTTGTGTTTTGTAGTTACTTTTTGTAAACGCTTTCGGAGTATTGAATGAATTGTAGTGGGTTGTAGTTTACGGTTTTGCAAATGCTTACGGAGTACTGAATTGTAGTGGGAATGTGTTTTATGATTTTTTAAACTTCAGTCGGTATGCTGGTATAAATTCTTGTTGTAAAAGAAAAACAAAGGCCTTAATGGAATCTTTGTTTTTTTTTAATATTCGAAATTACTTACTGCCAGCCCTGCATGCTGCATTAAATGCTCCGCTTCTTCAGATAGACATGACAAAAGTGGTTTAATGCTAATACCTTAAAAATACCTGTTCTAGTTTCAATAACTTACCTTCTCAAAATTAAATTTAAATTCCTTACGAAAGTTGCTGTAATTACCTAGCAATTAGTAGTATTTCTAATTAATCTTTAAAGTTCACTTAATTTATTATGCGTTATTATCTGACCAAGTATTTTGCATTTTACTTGCCTTATTATGTCTCGACTCAGGTCCTCATTTTTGGGTTTGTGGTTTGCTATGCTGTATGGTAATCTGTAGTGGCGCGGCATGTAAACAATAGGCTGACTGCACTCTAAACGCTGTTACTTTTCCCTTTTCCCCGCCTATGTAGATGAAGAAGTTGGATTTAAGTTCCTTTTTTTGCCATCGTCGTACAAAAGTCGCTGCCCGTGTGAAAATGATAGCAGATGCACTTGCAGAATGGACCCCTGTTAAGATCAAGGCTGAGAAGGTTTGAGTTTCCAGTGACCGCAGTTTGGCCTATCCGCATGTTTTTTAAATAACATTAATGTATTTGTATGTTAATTGCATTGTGACTGGTTGTAATGGATGTATGGTACTTGTTTGTGAAATTATTGGTACTTCTTATTAACACAACAGTACGTTAGTTAAGTATTTATACATATAGGAAAAATGTCATTATTCAGACTTCTGTAGGACACTTATAAATCAGTAACAGTGTACCCATATATTATTTGAACTTCACTCAGCTGGCATTTCTTAAAGTTTGACCAATATGAATTTTTAGGACGTTACTCCAACTCCGCCCCGCAAGAAGAAGTCTGCCTCTTCTATCGGAAATGGTACTGCTAAACCCAAGGTTAAGCTCCTTAAGCCAAAGTATAAACCGTCTCCGCGAAAAGAGAGAGTTGCTGATAGCGAAGTTTCGTCCCCAACTCCTTCATCTTCAACCTCAGCTCCCAAACCTACAAGCAGTGTCCCGCGGAAGTCGGCTGCTGCCAGTTTAATTGATAGACCCTCCAGCTCTTTCCGAGCGGTATGTGTTTTATATTAACTTTAAGTTCGGAAAGGGTAACTAGAATAATTAATTCAAAGGAAGTTTTTAACGGTCACGTTCATGTATTATCTCTAGGAGCAACCTTTAAACGTTGGATGTGTTAGCCAAACACTGAAAGACAAACAGATTACTGCATCTGCTCATAAATTTGGGTTTTTGGGTCTCGGAATCATGGGATCAGCAATGGTTAGAAATCTGATTCACTCCGGTCACAAAGTTATCGTGTGGAATCGAAGTCCAGATAAGGTAAGGATTTTATAGCTGTTTAACAGAATCTAGATAATTTTTTGCTGCATGAAAAATGAAAAATGTTTGTGCGAAAATCAGCTTTTCATAATTCGTTTGAATGTAATGCAAGGTATCAGGTATAAAACGATCCATATCCATCCGTCTAAAACATGCTTTAAAAAGATGAGTCTCGAACTTGCTGTACCAGGGCTAGGTAGGACAATCAACTTAGGAACGTAGGGTCCGCGCAATATGTTTGTTAGTTTGCTTATTTCTTTAACTGGCCTAGTAATAAGTAGTGATGGTGTGGTAGGGCTTCAAAAATCCTCCAAATGGTTCAGCCAGCCAGCCTGGTTCGTTCAGACGATTCAGCATAAAAATGATTATTCATTCAGTAATTTTTTTAAAAATCTAGTTAAGCTTCTAAACCCATGCATTATTTATTATTTTTTTCGAAAAAACGACAATGGCTCTTAAAAAAGCTCTGATACTCATTGGCTCACTTCGAAATCTCAACTAAAAGGTTAAACTTTTTAGACACTACGTGTACAGGCTATCGTCTACATTATGTTTAATTATTATGCAGGATGGGAAAACTAACACGCTCACGCTCTCGTTAAAATGCAGTTGGTCAGCAGAGTTTCGCATAAGGCTGGATAAAATAGTTATATGGTAGTGTTGATTCTGAAATTGAGAAGGTTAACTAGCTTCGTGTAAGAAGTGTATATAATGAGAGAATTTCGTTCTCCGATCCATTTAGTTAACGAGGTAAAGCATTTATGTTGCAACAATATGGAAAACACGTTTGCAGTTGGATAATCTAGTGAATTTTTATAACGACAAACATTTTATTACATTTTAAATCTAAATTGAGGTGTAATCTCGGACTATTATAAAAATGTTCATGACATTTTGGCTATGGCTGCGTGGCTGCCCTTAAGAACTTAGCTGCGAGGAATAATCTACATATTTTTATCTAACAAAAAACTTACACTACAACAATTCAGTACATATATCTATCTTTGACTGGATTTCCTCCTCTCATAGAGGATTTTTGTCAAGTAGGTATCGATCACAATGGTATAGATGATTTATAACTAGCTCTTAGAATTAGATCATAACATGACTATTATAGTCTTTGAGAGGCTTAAAATAAGATATCACGGTAATTCGGTTTTCATTCATAATTGTAAATTAATAGAATACGTATTATTATCAATGATGTTTCATCATCGTGACTACAAGGTTGAATTATTAATAACACGTAATTATACTATTTCTATTAGATGAGGATACACGTTAAAGGTACAGTCGAGTTTTAAATGACATCCCATAAACTAAAAGCAAATTAACATTATTAAATCGGTTGATGATGAACTAGTACCAACTAAGTTGAAAAAAAAACGAGTGCCGTAGTAGAGGTGCTTGAAGGGAAGATTTGTAGAATCTTGATTTGAATAGAGCTAAAAAAAACAAGCACAATTAATTAATTTTGTAAGTGTTAATAGTAGATTTTATGTTAAATATAACGTCACAGCAGTTATAATTATTATAATTAAGTGGTAATACTTTGCACCAGTAAATGCATTGGATTTTAAAAACAAACAACATAAAAAGCACAAACCATGATTTAGATGGGATTAAGTTGTGAAGCAGTGTCCATGTTGTAGGCTAATCTGATATGGAGTCAATGTCATCCATTTCTATATCATGATTGTAAGAGTTGGATGAAAGTTCCACCTCCACTCTCCTGTAAGACGGTCCGGGACGATTTTCAGCATCACTATCTTCGGCCTCGATTGCAAGATTTCCTCTATCCATACTTGCAACAACGTCCGTGTCATTTTGCGCAGTTGAAGTAGAAGGTCCTTGGTCTAGGTCAATTACGGGATTGAGGTACTGAAGTAGGAATTCTGGTGGAATTAGTAGAGAGATATGCTCAAGTTTGTCGTCTGTAATATCTCCTTGACCCAAGTGCATGTTGATAAATGAACTGCCCACAATATCACTCGCTTGATCCAGATAGATCGAGTCGACTCTCCCACAACTTCCAACTCCTCTGCATACATCCAAGTTAAGACCCTGTGGAAGATTCTCCAGAATCTTATTCAGCGTCTGAGCCTGCCATTTGTACACTTCTCTCAGTCTTAGAAACTGATGACTACTAAACCGACAGACTCGATTCCGATTGAAGACGTAGTTTTCCCGTACTTTGCCCAGACGGTAGGACGAAAAGGAAGCCACTTTTCGTACCTAGTTGTAAAGAGCAAACTCATTTTATTCTTTAACTAGGATATCTGTCAACAGTATTAATTTTTATTCCTTAACTTCGATAAGAAGAGATGTTTTATTACCTGATCGTGATACTGATCTCTGAGTGTGACAAGTTGTTGGGCGCTGTACTCACGAAACTCAGATAAATTCTTTGTTTGGTTTGTATAACTGTCCCTTAGTCGCTCCAGCTGAGAAATGCAGTTTTCTTGAATTTTTTTTGCCTGTTTCAAATATACATTTATAGTTCAGCTATCTTGTTGGTAAAGTAAAGGAAAGCTGACTCTTTTTCTGTGTTAGCAACATTAAATCGAAAGAAACGATAGGTAATAAATGTTCTCACCTGATCATTGTAGTTTTGTCGTAACCATTCCAGTTGAGAATTTTTATGCTGCTCCAAAGATTCAAAGAAAGCACGAACCCGTCGTGTCTGCTTTGCAGTCCCCATAGTTATACATTTAACACCAGATCTATAAAGGGAAGAGATGGTTTACTTTTGATGATCAGTGGAAAGAGTAGATATAAGTCCCTTTGCTTTGATTTAGAATTGTACCTTATCAACAAGGCTCGAATGGCCTGGGAAAGTAGAACAAGCGTCAGAAATCCGAAACTAGTAAGAAGTCCGACAACTATGCTCATCATCCTTACTTCTTTAAACACCGAAACATCCACACCCAGATGAACATAGTGAGTTATGTTCAAATTTTGATATGAGGCGATGCACAAATACAACCCGAAGTCCTTGCCAGTCACTTGTTTTATGTATAAAGCGCCATCGTTGTGCACCTTTGAATCGTTCAATGAAGAGGAATTCGAATTTATTCCTAGAGTGACTTGTTCCTTCTTTGGTGTAATCCAGGTTATACTTGGAAATGGCGGAGTACGAGTATGGCAATTTAATAGTTTCTCTTTGCCTATCAGGGCATAGTACTTGAACGGAGTACGAGCAAATATATTGGAATTATTGCAGTGCCGGGTTAGATTCCTTAGATAGGATTGTAAAGGGAATAGTTGTCTGTCCGATATTTGAGAACAGGTTAAACCTTCATCCAAGCTGACATTAGTAGTCGAGATCCAGTCCAAAACCCATCTATCATCGCAAGTACAGCTCCAAAGATTTCCTCCAAGGTATACGTGAGAGAGTCGAAGTGCATGGGAAAGCGTTTCGGGAATGATAGTCATTTGGTTATCCCTTAAATCCAGTAGTTCAACCCTTTTTAAAGTACTAATAAGACGATCCATTTCTCTAAATGCGCGTTCAGCTGTACTTTCATCAGTGAAGGTATTAGCCACCCAGGTGTTTGACATATTCAGGGTCCGCAAGTTCTTGTTATTTTTGAAGTAAGGCTCAAAGAACTGGATAACCTCGTTGTTGCTTAAGTCAATAGCTTGTAGATCCTTTAATTCAGTGAACACCTCCGCGTCCACGTACTGTATCTTATTGTGACTCAAATCCAATTTTCTTAATGACTTGAGGCCGGAAAAAACTTCTTCTTGTAGGTGGGCCAGATGGTTGTAGGATAAATCCAAGGAATTGAGTTCGGCTAAATTGTCCATAAGTCCATTGGGAATGTTGACGATTTTATTGTGAGAGAGGTTTAGGGACTGCAATGAAGTTAGATGAGAAAAGGCCTGGTAGCTGATGTAAGGAATGGAACAATTAAAAATCCTGACATTTTTGACTTGGGGAAGGATATGAATGACCCTCAGGGAAAGGAAGGGACTATTATCACATAGAGTAAGGCTATCTAAGTTCTTTAGCTTGGCAAAGGCTTGCGAGGCCTGTTCGGATAGTTCAAGCGATAGCCCATTGTTCTCATACGAACTTCGGCAAATGGAAAATCTTCGGAGACTGTTGACAGAGGTGAGGAAAATAGGAGAATTGAACAGAGCATCCGGTTCAACTTTGACATCTTCCAGTTCCAATTCAATCAAAGTATCAGTGGCCAGCGATGGGATGTAGTAGGATCGAGTTTTGAAATTAAGAGTAAGGCCTTGCAGCTTAAGAATTCGAACTCCTTTTGAGAAGCTAAGCCCATCAGTTCCAGACGAAGTAATTGGCACCGTTTCTCTCTCATTGGAACAATTGATTTGAAGTCGGAGACTAGACTCTTCGTAATCACACTCGCATCCCGGACGACAACTGTAGGTTACTTGACTAGAGGTTTCAAGAGTAGCAGGGTTTTTGATCAGGTAGGCGAAATCCGTTCCTGTTGAAGGTACTGTTGAATTGGTAGTGCTTTTTAAGGAATCCAAGTCCCGTTTACTGCCATCCTCTGCCCCGGCGATATTGAAGCCAAAGAATAGAAGAACCACAATAGAACAGGTTTTGAAGTAGAAAGAAGTAGAAGAAAACTTCCGAACACTGCCCAAGTCACTCATTATTTCGTCCCCCCTGGAATTTGGTAGTTCGGCTTGACAGCTTTCATAATTCCTTTCTGTTCATACCTCCTAGTCAATCCAAAGAAAAAAGGCTTTGTTAGAAAATAGTTGCGTTGGTTACCATACTATCCGTACATCCTATTGCCATTTTACCAATAACCACAGTAATTCCTCGTTGTCGTTCCTGGCATATGCATATTTATCCCAATTGAATGATATCCCTTTTCCTAGGCTATTTAACCACATAATATTACTTATCTATGAAGAGATATATGCGATTTCCGTGCTGCTCAAGTGTAGTATTTACGCCATGTTATGATTTCTGATCGATGAAAGTTGGTACAACGTAAATGTTGAGTATGCATTAATTCGCAAATATTTTATACTCTATACCTAATCAACCAGCTGGGATATCATGATTAAGTATGCATATTGTATCAGCATCAAGGCAAGGTTTCTTCAGCTGTTTGAGCATATCTTGGTATAAGAAGTAAGATGGATAAGATCTGTTGCATTTTTTTTGCACCTACCACAGAGATTTTTTTTATCTCCTGATTATAAATAACTTGCATTGCCAACCGACAAACTTAACTCAATTGCCTTGACTGGGTCTGGGACACAGTACAAGTGAGTCTAGGCTAGTTACATTTGCACTTAAGTATCACTACGGTATTTGTTTGAATGGCTTGCTTTGCTTCTATTTATTTTATTAGCTCCAAGCAGTAAAAGCATAACAACCCAGCATAAAGGAGAGCAGTCAATGCAATCACTCTATATGTAGTGAAGATAAAAAATGTTTGATAAGTAATTGATGATCGAGTTATAATATAGTAAAGTTAAAGGCCTTCTAATTCATTGTTTGCCTATCGGATAAGAATTTGAGTCGATAAAGTGATTAATTCCTGGCACGTCACCTTTTTCCCATCGGTGTATTAAATATTCGTTGTATTATTGCTGTCGTTTCATTTACATGCATTTTAGATTGTTCTGCCCTGCATAAATATTCAGTCGGGGATTTAGATCAAACTTTAACAGAAAGAAACCCTTTAGCAATCCAAATTCAACTCATAATGAGAGAGAATAATGCTTTACTAAGTCAAGTAGGATTTTGCACTTTTACACCTGGGTTTTCTATAGTATAAAGAAGCAAGTGGGGGTTCTCCAAATTCGAAACAAGCCTGCAAAAGAGCCAAGTCAAGATTGTAAGAGTTGACTGGGTTGATTTAGTATTAACTTTTGTTCCAATAGAAGCGAGGAATGCTGAGATAAAAATATAATGGCGAAGTTATTTATTGTTAGCCTGCCAGTTAAATTTCAAAGTACGAAAATAATGATCCTGCTAGGGTTTTATGTCTACTAATGCAATATGAATGAATATGACATAAGGAGATTTAACCTCGGTAGGACGGTTCTGTACGTTTCATGACAAGCAACATCGATTCAGGCAGATGAATTTGGACTTTGAAACTTGAAACGGAGGAATAACAATGCATTAAATAATCACAGGTGCCAATAACAGGCGAATTTAGAACCCACAGTTCTTTTTATACCAACGGTTTATCTCGATTGCCTTTAAATCAGACAGTCTTAAACTTGTCTGATAATGTTATGTTACTCTTCTCACCAGTTTAAGAAAACTATACTCGTTTGCTACTTAATGTATGCTATGGGTTGCATGTTGCTAAAAAAAACGCCAACAGACTGGGTTGTAAGTATGGTGTATGGTGGGTTATTCCTTAAAAGTGTGGTGTAGTAATAATAACGGTTGGGTTAGCCCTACTATGCTAAAAGGTACCCAAACCAAACATGCATTTTTTGATCGAAATATCAACTAAGATTTTAAAGTTTATCCTCATGGGTGAATAATCGCATAAACGACGGTTAGACAGTCAACAACCAGTCTGTTTCCATAAATGTGAATAATAAGCTAATTGTATTTTTAGCATGTAGAAAGTAGAAGAGCCCATTACTTAAGATTGTTTTTTAACCAATAAATATAAAAATGGATGCCATATTTCCTCCTTAAATATTGTAGTCTAGTATGCATGCTGAACCATTACTTTTTTCTCACTTACCATTTTAGTATCAAGGTACTAAAAGTATGAACCGCAATTGAAGACAGTACAGTCCTCAGTCCCGCTAAACTATGTATGGACTACATACATAAGCAATGAAGGAAATTAAACTGACTTTTTGAGGAAAGTCAGTTCAATTAAGTCCATCCAGTGAATTTAATTAAATAGTATCTATTACTTAGTTAACTTCCCAAAAATGTAGTATTTGTCTTCAGAAGAGACCGTTTTTAATTCTGTACTTATTTCTAGTTTCACAGCCCTATTATTTTTTCATCTTGCCAGAAGAGAGCCAAGCCAAACTGATGGGATGATCAATCGATTGTAAGGAAGTCAGTCCTCTGTACAACTATAAAAACTAAACGATATGTCTACTGCTGTATTTACTACCACGGATTTAATTAAATATAATATTAAGGGTTTAATCAGTAAATATATTTTATTTATAGTAGTCCTTCTTCGGTTAATAATATTTTTCACAGTTTAAAACACTAAAAAATAGCTGAGAATAGTAGGTGACAAAAGCAAGCAGTTTGTACTACAATATTATAGTTACTGAGAGAATTCTCAGTCAGCAGTAAGAATTCTTTTTATCAAAGTGGCACTGCTGCTGCTGCAGGTTTGGTATTATGGAGCTGAATTCAGTTAGCTCTTCCCTTGCGTATGATGTGTAGAAACTTATATTGTGGAAAAAGTTTAATATACCATGCGCTAAAAACTTGTACATTTTGCGTCTGCCAGTGTAAAGCATAAGAACCATGGCATTGCATTGTATTGAACAAGCAGGCCTTCTTCGTACTCAACCCGTTTCTGATAGTAATAAATTCTCTGGTTACTTTACTTACTAACTTAACGCTCTCTCTTGAAATAAATGCAGCAGAGCAGCAGTGGTCTGGTCTTTTCTCTCTACAGAAGTGGTAACACGGACAGAGTGGATTTTTCTACAGTAAGAAAAGGTTTTAAAATGTGGCAGGCAGGTTTGTCTTGAGGGTTTGTTAGTAACGATCCGTTTCTGTTTGGTAGAATCTCTACAACGTTGACATAAGTCTTTTTGTAGCTCTCTCCCTTAAAGAAGTTCCTTACTGACAGTAAGAATGAGTAGGAACGCTGTAGCCCTGCTCTAGGATTACTTACTGAGTGTAACTGCAAGTAGATTTTAGAAGTCTGGGTGGAAGTGATACGTGCATGTATGTATAAATGCTCATCCATTATGCCGAGTATCTCTGATCTACGAGAGGTAGGTAGTAGGTTGTGCAATGCTAATGTAAAGCAAAGGGTTGGCTAAAAGGTACGTGCAGTATCTTAATCTAGTTAGCTTTGGTTAGGTAGAAAATTATGTTGGCTTTTGCTGTGTAGTTCTTTTCATAAATGTTTGCTTATCTTTGTAGTATGCTTTTAAGTTTTACTTACCGAGAAGAGCTGAGAAGTGTGCATTGGGTAATTTTAATGTTAGTTGATGCTCTATGGAAGAATTTTTTTTCCATGAACCTGTTTATGCATCGTAGTTGGAGTGGTTAGCTAAGTTATGCATTGTGGCTTAATTCTTGGAATTGTTCAAGAAGTACTTTCCATAATAATTCGCTTTTAACAGAAAACAAGACAGTTATAGAAATTAACTTAAGTTGCATAACATAACTGGTATTAACTAAGGTTTTCGGCAATGCAATGGTCGCCTTTGGTGGAGGGATGGTAGTTTGATCAATGGATGTAATTAGTTATTTCGTCTGGATAGATTCCAGATAGGTTAAGGCAAGTCAAAGTTAGTGGATGAGATTGATTTGGTTTTAAAATTTGATATGATGCTTAGATTGTATTCTAATTTAATGTAAAAGATGCTTAAAGATAGAAAATAGTACCAAGATTTAAAAAAAACGTATTTGTATGTTTATTGTTCTGCTTTGCTATCTTTGAATAGGGTTTGTTAAGTTACTAAGAGTAAGTACATTCATGAATGTAGATGTAAACGTCATCATGAATGAGCTAGGACTTAGATGGTTAACTAAGCATGTGTAGTAAAATTATGCATATAATCTTGATATAATAAAGTATTTAACGTCGTATTCATTTGTCATGCACTATGTGAAAACATTAATTTCTTGCATTCTGTTCTAACTGATTTTGATTAATTGTAAAAAAATTATTTCTAGTGCAAAGATTTTGTAGAGGCTGGCGCCGACCAAGGAATGACCCCATCTGATGTGATCACGTCCGCAGATATTACCTTCTCGTGTGTCTCTGATCCGGGGGCTGCTAAGGAGGTACATTACTACACTTAAATCAGATACTGCTGTAACAAGTTTGGAGGAATTAAAGTGGCTAATTTGACCTTTTATTTTAATGTATTGTACAGATGGTGTTTGGGAATTGCGGAGTTCTACAAGAAATAGATGTTAACAAGGCGTATGTCGAGATGACTGGCATAGATGCTGATAGTTCGCAGGACGTTGCTGACGCTATCGAATCAAAAGGAGGAAGGTATTTGGAGGCTCAGTTGCAGGGCAGCAAAACTGAAGCAGAGGAAGGGACATTGGTTGTTATTGCCGCTGGTGATCGATCTCTTTATCGGGACTGTGAGACTGCGTTTCGAGCAATGGCTAAGACTTCTTTCTTCTTAGGTATGCTACGCTAATTTATTTTCAGAATGGTTGAATATAGAGAAATGCTACAGCCCGTGTAAATATGAATTTAGGAAATGTTGGAAATGCCGCGAAGATGAATTTGGTTCTGCAGTTGATCAACGGAATTGTGTTGAGTGGTTTTACTGAGGGCATGGCATTGGCTGATCGCTGCGGGCTTCAGATGCAGGATGTAATGGAGATCTTGAATTTAACATCCGTCTCCAATGACTTAATACGCGCAAAGGGACAGGGTATGCATTTTTTAAACTTTTTTTCATACTAAATCATGTACGTTACTTGAGTATAATTTTTCTTCCTTTTTTAGCAATCATGGATGCTAACTTCCCAGCTCATCAGCCTCTTCAGCATTTACAGAAAGATTTAAACTTGGCTTTAGCTATGGGCAACCAGCTTGAACAACCTCTGCCTATCACCGCGTCTGCCAATGAAGTTTTCAAGCATGCCAAGCGGCTTGGGTATGGGGAACATGACGTCGCTGCGGTTTATATTAGAGCTCGATTTTAGTATTACTGTTGAATTTGTGGTTAAAACTGTTCCAAGTTAAAATCGTGCATCTGAGCGTCAACCTATTTTCTATAAATTCAGTACAGTTTTGTTTCATAGTCTAGAAAGTTATGTAGACTGATACATTTAAATACAATATGTTATTTCAGTAAATATTTGCTTCTTCGTGGTTCTTTTTAGAATTTTTATTTTGAGACTATTTGGGAGTTATTTCTAATAATGTAAAATTTAATAATTTCGCGTACTCTATCGTCTGCAATAGCAATTTTACTGCAGTGTCTGGTCTTATTGCAGCATGGTCGAATTGACGTAAATTGGTCCTTGTTAATGCAGTTTCTTGATACATTTGGCGTTTACTTAACAATTGTGCAAACTAATTTTTATTTAATGCTGTCGTATTAGCCTTGTAAATCTTTTCTTTTACCGTACACCGCTAGTAAAACAATAATTTGTACAAACTTTGAAAGTCTTGTGCTTGTACGGCAGTGTTCAAACGCGTATTGTTGACAATATGGGGCCCAACTCTCAAATAATTATCATAATGATCTTTATTAATGCAAATGTAGTATATTTGGGGGGCACTTCTACATTCTGTTTTCGTTTAAGGCGAAGCTTAACTGCACGGAAAGCCCCTTTTGCTACATTTGGCTAGTTTTGAGTTTATATGTTCGTAATGATAGATATTTGAGAATGAACCACATATTGTCACATAAAACGTGTATTTTAACACTTGTGGAATGTTTTCTAGCGATAACACTAAATGTGTAGAGTTGGATCCGGATAGTAATACGATGCGTTTTTATTATTATGAACCAATATATGGTTACAAAGCATATTGTAATGAAGTCTTCGGTTTGTTATGTTCTCAATAAAAATATAAAAATGTTTATTGTAAAAGTGGTGATTTTATTTATATTTGTAGAAATCAGTAGTTATATTTTATGATAGAATTAGACGTCACAATACAATAAAATGCACTGCCTACATATGTAAAGATTATAAATGTTTTCAAACCCTGAGGGTTATAAATTTAATGTAAGAAAGCATGTTTCAAAACGGACAGGAAAATTTTACTAACAGATAAGCAGCTTTTAACTCGGCACATGTACGACAAACGCCGTATTTGTAGAAAGCAGGCGATTAGAAAATAGTCATCTATATAATACTAAACTAATTTAAATGATTAAATAAAACTATCACAGGAATTGCATGTAAATTTACCACCTATGTGCCCTACATATTCACTAATTAAAGTTAAGAACTCTCAAAGCTATATGTGTACATGCTGGAAGATACTATCATACCAAAATAAACTTATTTGTCGCTAGTAAATGTTATGTTATTATCATTTGTTTTTGTATATTAATCAGTAATCACACTTAAGACAACGTTGTAAGTTTATGTACGTATTAAAAGGTCAATGGTTACAATAACAAATAACATAATAATAATATTGGGGTTATATCGTTAACGGAGGGTCAGAAAGGGTCTGTAGAAGATTAACATTTTCCAGCAAAAAAAGTACCGGCAAAAATCTTGGGAATTGGCGTGGAATGTCTGGCCAGCCTTTGCATAGAACGAATACGTTTATAGTAGTAGTAGTTTTATAGTATTAATATTTACCTGGGCATTGATGCATTTTAAATACATATCTTTTGGTTGTAACTAATCTGCAAGCCCTAGAAAGTAACCAAAACGGCTTCCTGCTTTGACTGTACATGACATGATGCATGTTAATAATAATAAACCATAAGCTATTGACCAAATCAAGCATAAAAATTGCCTTCCTTTCCTACCTTAACTAGTACTACAGTAATAAGATGCATCTTTTTATTCTTGACTGCATATCAAAGCAAAATAAATCGATCATGGTCATGAAGTCATGAAGTAGAAATGTACATACACAAATAAGCCACAGGGTTACTTAAACCTATGACACAATAAACTTACCGAACAACATCCCGTGGATGGGAACGACTTGCAGGTTGTGCCATTCAGATTCAGCACAGCCTAACAAGAATCAATCTTTAGCTACGATCTACACTAATGAAATGCACGTACCAGCAAGTCTCAAGCATTCAGTCAGACTTAGGAAGAAAGCCGTCAGTTACATATAACAAAAATAATAAAAGTAAATCTGACAGAGAGCTAGGAACGCTAACTTGTTCAATTTCAACCCTTAAGGCTGAGAACCTTGGCTCTGCAGCCGCTGGTCCATTGTGTCCCTGTATCATTGGGTTTAACGATGACATAATGAAGTGAGAGATCGTTCCTGGCTCCTAAAGAGACTCCTGCAGTCAGGGTGGAAAAAGGTTGGCCAAGGAGGACCAAGGAGGGTCAGTTGCCAAAGGGAGTCGGAGACTTCATACTAAGAAACAACACAGGTGGATCTATTGAAAGGTCAACGAGCAACAATAGCAGACCCGTAGGGGACCTTTCATTCACTTGTCCCCGAAATCCTATTTAATCCTCTAGCATTCTCAGAGTAAGGAAACAGAGCCCTTAGACATTCTGCTGTAGGTTGTATGTGTTCGCTAACGTAAAGAGAAGTAGTGTGTTCTAATTCCTTTCGAAATTTACAACTTGTCTCGTTACTTAACCATCCACCGCTTGAAATTCAGAGACATAAGAAACTTTTCTACTGTACTTTTTTAAAAAGACGACAGACTTGGGAACTGCTATGCATGAATGTAAAGCCTTTTTATAATGTACGTCATACTAATCTTGAACCTTTTACCTCTACTCTTTTTCGACATGTCAAAGCAAACATGGGAGCTAGGATATTATTGTGTAAATCCTTTACATTTGTATGTTACATCAACCAAAGTAAAAACTACCTGTTAGGATTTGGCATAGAATAAAATGTGTTCTATTGAGTCAATCCGCATAACATCCGAACGACTGAATGGATCAAGATGAGGAAAGAATAGAGGGTATTATGGACGAACGGTGGATTCCTTTAGGAAGTAATTGTAGCGTCGGTTTCTTTAATTGTGGCTTACATGGATTTGATCCCCCCTTTGGTAAGCACCGCTGTGCTTCTGTCTCTTTCACTCTTATCTCGTCACAATGAATGGAAAAGTCCTACTGGGCTTGTCAATTTGCACATCTCATGTCTCACACCCAGCAAGGATTCCTTCGTCTAAGTTGAATCCGATCCACATTCGGCTCCACTATACTGGTACCATATTATCTGATGCATGGGAACTGAGGGCACTTTCTTCGTATCTCAGCCATAAAATAACTTTGACCTAAGTTTTAAATATTTTAACATCTTTAAAGCTCGTAAGTTTCGTTTGGACGGTATTGTGTGCTAAACACAATTTTGCATTCTTTTTAACTTTATAATGCTTCCATTGTGTTTGAAATTAATGCTGAGATAGCATAGTGCTGGAATTGTATGTATGATAAAAGTTTTCAGCATTTGGGAAGAAACGATTCTAGGATTTTTTTCAGAAAAAAGGTACACAAAGATATCAAAGCAATGCAATGATAGCTTCATCATTTTCCTGAAAAGTGTAAAGGTTCATGATTCAATGAAGTTTCATAGTTTCTTAATTTACATTGAATACTAATTCATTACATAACCAACATAATATGGTACGATTCTTCTCTCATCACGAAAATTGGTTAACGCAATGATTAAAAACTGTTTACGTTCAGAACTTCGTACGAAAAAATGCTTGCAGCATGGCCAGCATGTATGTAGATTTATGCCTGTTAGATTAAGAGGTGATAGAAATGATTTATACAATTCCTTAAAAGTTAAAACAACTTTGACTCAAATAGTTCATACTAAAATAAGCATAGCAGTTTTTATTTTAGAACCAGATTGCATACCTCTATCAAAATAATACTAACGATTACCATTACAACGAAGTAACAAGGAGTAAACTGGGATTATTTTGCTTTACGAGTTGTATAGATTTTACGCCTGATTGTACCACTCTTGGAAATTGCTCTCTATATGACCACTCCTCACAATTGAACTCACCTTTGTTAAGGCTTGTGCCACACTGAATGAGCGTCCAAACATAGTCATCCTGTGGAAAAATTTAATGATTTCATCCCAAGAGTTCTTTTATTTTTAAAGTAGTTGCAATAACGTGAAGGATTTGAATGAATATATGTATAAATAAACATGAATACAAAATATACTCGAGGATATTTCTTAGCTTTTATATTTACTTCTAGCTCTGTCTCCAGGCTTGCTCAGTTGTATATATCGAGATCCTCAATCCTGTGTCGTCGATTTAGTTCACAAATTCACCTAACCTACCCAAAGTTCGAGATTTTTTATATAGAAACCAACAATCACTCGGAATACGCCAAGTTAAACTCACAAGAGGGGTTCATTCGTTCATTTCTACCAAGTGCATTCCTATCAACCATAACCAACCACTACTGATACGATTATTCTGCCTCAATTAATACTTTCAAAGATGTCTTACAAATACTATAGCTCTGTAGGCTTACAAAACCACTACTATTCTAACCCTGGCCATCCACTTTGTCTCTGATAATCAATGCACACACATTTGATCTAAAGTAAATGTAAAATTATAAACCTTTTCATTGCATTTGAAAACCACAGGACAACCTGCTGCTATTACTACTACCTTTCCTATTCTTGACACTTTTCCACACAAGTATTATTCAAAACCTCAGAGAGATCATCCTTTTTCTAGTGCCTACTTCCCATGGGCAGTATTGTTGTAATGGCATCCTGTTTAAAATAACCGTTTCAATACTTCAGCTTGATTTGAATTAAGTTGATCAAGTGGAATAATGCGTTAACGGTAAAGTTAGAGCACAGCATTCAATTTTTACTCATAGGATTTATTCTCCAATTGATTAATTGGATTAATTGTAATGTAAAAGGTCAATATAGGTATTCTTATTTTATATTAGTATATATTGTTGTTGTGAAATAAACTACTGAACGGTGATTTAATGGTTTATAAATAATAATTTACTGTGGTTTCAAAGTTTAATTTTATGGCACATGATCACTTATTCTTGCTACAGAGAAATCCATCCCATCAAATTATTTTATAGAGTGTTAAAATATAAAAATAATTCTGAGAATCTAGTAAATTATGCAACCACACAACGTAATGCAAATCCCTAGTTAACGTGTACTTCCTTTTTAGTATAAAATGGCTCAATTCCATTTGAAAATGAAATCCTTTCAGTCAGACACTTAAATATTCTTTTCAAGTAGTAATACATGAATTTACATAAAAAGACAACTTTACTTTACTAGGCAATTCTTCCTTTTTTCAACAATTTCTTAATTCAAGCTGAAGGATTTGAATCGACAGAGCCATAAAAATACATATCTTTAGCTCGTAATGCTTAAGCATATTATTTCCTAAGCTGAAAAACATAACACAACACAACCCAACCATCCAGTAAGATAAAAAGTACTCTTTGTCCCTTTTACTTTCGTTTCTCCATTCATCCGAGTCTGGGTGGGATTAGAAATCTTCAAGCAGTGGAAGTCGAATTCGAAGAAACCTTTTCCAAAGCTAAGCTAATACATAACATGCAACATATCTCTCTCTAAGTCGAGATAAAAGGACTACCGTATTTCCCGTTTTAATTTCCTTGGGGCTTTACTCCTTCAAGTCCTGATTTGCTATGGGGAATTATACCGAGGTGGGGAACTATTCCAGGGGGATTTGTTAAGATAAAACAAAATTTCATTTCGAACCTCAATATTTTGTAGTTTTACTTCTGTATTTTTCTAGAAATAATTCATTGCAATTTTTTACTCATGTTAACTTGAGTGTGGTGAAGGTGGCTAATAAATTACAATAGTTTTTCATAACTTATTTCGCTGCTGTTACTTTTATAGGATGATTTTATTTCAATACATAAATATGATAAATAAATAAAAGTTAGAATTCAGTTGGTTGAAAGCAAACTTCAGGGCTTCCGTAGTTGACGTTAAATGATGCTGTATGATAATGACATGTAACAGATCAGCATGCCAATTTTTTTTATAACTAAATACACTTCCATGTTAATTTTTAGCTTAATAATTAAATCTATATCTAATTCTTTAATTGATAATTCAAATTTAGTGTTGAAGGATTAAAATAGTTACAAATTACCGGAGTAAGTTATTCCAATGGTCAATAGCATATAGTTTAGAAGTATAGAGAACTATTTTACGGGGGAATTATTCCAGGGGGGGGGGGGTATTACTACGTAAAATATCCCGAACCCACTGGGGAGTTATACAGGACGGAAATATTTCAGAAGGAGGGGAATTAAAACGGGAAATGCATGTTCGTACACTGTTAAGCCATAATGTTAAATAGCCTGCCTAGTATGCCTTAATATGATCACAGTACCGTACTCACTGTACCAATAGTCTACGGAAAAAGGGAAAACGCAAAAGCTAAAAGATTTCTTGGAAGAAGGAAACAAAATCTAAAATGAAATATTATTAAAGACAAGAAAAATGTAATCCAGGGAAGATAGTGAAGGGAAAGTTCCATTAAAAATGTGTCACAAGTTGTGAAGATAAGAAAGTCAGATTGTTGAATCTCTTAGTCGTTTCCATCCTTCCTGACATCTGAGGAACATACAGGCTGTGCTGCTGCTTGGTGCGTCTTTCATCTAAACACAATATTATTAGCAAAATATAATGGGTTTTCCAACAGCCAACGACAGCCATGAATTCCCTTTAGTTTCACCATTTCTGATCCATCTTCTACTTACTTTCATCGCTTTATTATGAACACAAGTAATTCATTCCCGTAAATATTTCCCACTACTACTACTACTTCTATTCCCTTTATTTTCTACTAATACTACTGACGTGCTATAACGAATATCTCCTAATACGTCATGTTACATTAAAGAGCACTTTGTTCCCACAAGAAAATGATGCACGGCGGAAGGGTGCGGAATCTATTCCTCCTTCCATAAACTAAATGCCAAGAGTATCTCCCCCAATATATTTATTTCTCTTATAAACTCTGCAAGTTATATATTTAAACAGGATTATACAAATGAAAGATAAAATATCCAGATAACTAGCTTTAACTGAGGCATGCATAGGACCACTCCTCAAGAGTTGTTGCTGAGCTTTTAATTCATATGAATAAGTTCAATTTTCAAGTGCATTTTATTTTTTGTGTAGAAGTGAAAACTTTAAGACAAACGAGAATCATTGGGGCTGTATTTAGTTTTGCAGCTTGATAAAGGAATGTTTTAAACTGTTTTCCTTTGGTGTTTTTGTTTAAAGCTTTCTCAGTGGCAGAAAGCCGAGAAATATACCGAGTAACAATTACGGCTAGTGAGGAACAATTTCCTTGACCAGCAGTGCAAACACAAAATTAAATATAGTTTACTGATTAATCAAGCTTACATCTGAAACTTTAAGCATGACATCAGTCGTCTTATACACGGTCAAATCGTATAATTAGTGAATAATTGTATGAGGCGGCTACAGATAATAAAGGTAATTGGGTATGGCATGCAGGGTAGGTGCCGTAAAATATACATTACTATAACGGTAGATCCTAAAAATATAATCAAGCAGAAGAAACGAATGATTTTGCAATGAAGCCATCCTATTCCTTGATTAGTTTCACTTTCCCCAAAAGTTTTGTCTTGATGATAATAACATAGTAACCTAACAATAGTCACCGTAATCTCAATACTTTCTACCAAAAATGTTCCACCATCAACTCATCCCCACTGTTCTATTCTTCCATACAAGCATTTCTATAGCACAATAAGTCCAGTTCTGAAGATCGGTGCGGAAAATCCCAAGGAAAAACCACATCCGATTTACCGATTTAGAGAAAATACCCCTCTCCTAGCATAGTGCTGCGACTACAATGCTAAGAACGGAAGGAGCCTCTCTGGTTTTTAACTGTGGAACATTCGGATTTTTGTCCCGTTACCGTTACCCGTTATCCTTAGAGCTAGACCGGCGCATTTGTAAATGACTAAATCAGGGATTGGTTGGAAGAACATGGATGACTGGAGCTGAACTGGAAGAAGGCGGTCCACATATTCCGTCCCTTCAATTCTCATTCACTAAACTACTTGCTTGATATGCCTGCCTAGTCTAACACAACAAATACAAATCACTAAAACCAATATTGTAATCATCAAATAACCTGACTAAAAGTACATCCTTTAAACCCTCAAGTACACACACAAATGTTCAGGCGGATCGGGAGGTACAACAATCATCCAACCATCGACGTATACTTACTCACACATTTAGCTTAACTTACATACAAATACTTACGATGATCATAGATTACATAGATTTACATTTGTACACATGCATGTATTCCTATTACAAACTTTTACTTCCGATAACTGACAGCCCTAACCCTACTGGATAGTTGTAACTAGTATGCATTATTATTTCACATAAATGCAAACAATTTCTCAAGTTGGAGCAACCCCTTTTCGTCTCTCGGTTTGGGTCAACCAGACGTCTTGTACCTGGTCACAGAGTTAATCAATCTGGACTGAAAAGAGGTTCAAATACAATGCAACCGAGAACAAACCACGCACTTGAGCAAATTTCAACAGACGACTGAATCACCACGCATTGACTTACCACAAGAACTGCAGCTACCTACTATACCAAAGAGACATCCATTAGATTAGAGGCACTACCCGCTGCCGCTGTTGATTCAGAGTTCTTCTGAGGACTTTTTACTCAAAACGAAACCTATTTCACACTTGCTTTCCTAGCTGGAAGGTTGAACGTTGCACGTCACTGAATTCTAGTGAAATTGCCTTGGTGGATTGGATGGATTGGTGAGGAACAACTTTGAGACAAGTTGCACTGCCCGTAGTTGCTATAAGAAGCTTACGTTGTAGTCAATGAAAGTCAGTCAGTAGTAGTCGTCGTGGGAAAAATCCCGTCGAGGAATCACCCAGTTGACAAAAGCTCACAGCTCTAACGGTAATTCCCCTTTAAGAAGTAGTTAATTGAGTGATCCGGAGACAAACACAATTCCTCATGGTCCATTTACTCATCCGGAAACGAACTTTATCACTTTGTCCTCCTTCCGTCACTTTCACCAACTTTTGAAGAAAAAGAAAATACCTTATTTCATCCTAAAAACTGCAGTATTGCTACGGACTCTTTCTAGATTTAAGGGCAAAGTGCAGTTATCCTGTGTAATAAATATCATGGATTTTAGAAGTGTATTCAATTTTTTATGGTGAGGTTAATCCTGCTGGAAAATAGACCAGAGAATTATAACAGTTTTGTGAAGAAACTTGTAAATCTCATTGCACCGTGATACTCAAGAAATGTACAAATGTATATTATATCATCATCAATGATAGTGTATCCTCTTGCTGTATCCTCCAATAAATTACATTAGCTTCTTGTAGTAAATTACCGTAAAGAAGCTGAGGAGACTTTCTCCTGTTTCAAGGAAGCTCTTGTTTTGCCCCGAGTAATCTAAAAGACAGATATCAGCATTATTAAAGTTCCATATCAAGGTATATTTTAAGGGAAGCTCTCCCTCACCTCAGAAAAGTTGAATGACAGCTAATCGAAAGATATTTTAAAAAGATTATTTTCTAAAATTCACAAATTAAGGATTGATAGACTTCTAAACGAGACAGACCTTTAAATACGAAAGCACTGGAGGCTTTGGAATTAAATAGACGCAGGCATTACCTTTGTAAAGGACTAGAAGAGATCGAAGGTTTGGTTTGGCTGGAGCAAAAAAGGCTTAATGGAAGATCTAACACTTGCGTAAATACAGTGTACCTTTGGGTGTGAGGTTTTGTGGGCTGTGCGGTCAAAGTTAATAGTTAGTGGTTGATAAGTGAAACATCATACTGCCGGCATCTCAGTTATCGCCCGCTGCCTCATGGCCGGGCTCAAATTCACATTCGCATCACCATTCCGGTTCAAACTCTTCGGACCCAATGCCTCACAAAGGTAATAAAAAACAGACTTTCACTTCACAACTTTCACTCTACTCATCCACCTCATCAGGTTCGAAGCTTGCATTATTTTTATTCAAAAATTGTCTTCCTTTTTGTCCTCAGGAGATTTACACACTGATAGCATAACAAAAAGCTAACCAGACTTGGCAGAATGAGAGAATTGATTTTGACTTTGAAAATATAAGAATAAAGTTATAGGCCGCTATTCAAGGTAAACTAGCTGGATAGCTGTAAAGAAACTGTTTGGTGGTGTTGAGGGCAAAAGCACACTTAGATTTACAAATACATTTTACTGAATTATTCATAGTAGATGGTATGGAAAAACGGCTTCGTCACCTGTTAGTCATAATAATCAGTGAAAAGAGATTTATCTCGTTTTTTCTTTTCGAGATTTAACGTTGACTCTTTAATGAATAGCTGATGTATTTCCGGTTAAATTCACCTGGGAAGTTATAGGTTGAAAAGAAAATTCAAAAAAGTATTTATAGGAATAAGATAGTGTATTTTTAACATGGAAGCGAAGGGGGAATTATTTAGAAAAGAAAGCTAATAAGGGGTAATTAACACCGGAAATATGGTAGAATGACTATCCGTTTGTCTTGTCGCTATCTTTACACTTAATAAAGACTAAATCAAATCAAATCAAATCAAATCTTTTCATTAATATATATCTAGTTTACTAAATAATGTATTTAACATTGTTTGCTTGTCGTATTTGAGGAGAAATACTAGTTTTTATTATTATTTGTAATTATAATCGATACAACCGAGTTATAATTTGCTTCACTAATGATATTGGTAAATGTGAGTTGAGTGTCGTCTGAAGCCTTCTCAGTCAGTGTCAACTTCATCTCACATTATTGCGTTGCGTGGGTGAAAGTTATTCATCGTCTTAACCTTTACCAAACTTTAACAACGAGTTTGCAAAGTAGGAAGTAAGTTAACGGAGTTAATATGCTGTTGTTGAAGATTATTATCATGCGTCAATGAGTTCATTAATTGAGTTAGGACAACTCACGCCTGTATTTGCATATTATGGAAAGATGATGTTTATGAATCAAAATTAAAAAATTGACATCCGAGACAATTAAGGACTTGATGGCTGATTGTAGACTACATTTTACCAGTTAATTTTGATTGGAACAAGCAGCCTTTTATTAAAGTCACATTTACCGTATATTGTCTCGAATACAAGCCTCCCTCAAATAGTGGACCCTTTTAAATAGTAGCCCTCCCTAATTAATATAAATAACTCCTTAAGTCCTACTTAATACATGCATTTCATAATAACCCTTCCTGGTCATACTATCCAGAAATATTGCAATTGATTTTTAAATCCCTCTGACTACTTTTGCAATGAGTGCACAATAAATATCGTTTTAGATCAAGTCAACTAATTTTAGAAATTTCATACATCTTTATTGTCCCTGCTGAAATCATCCCACATAGAATTTATTATTCGTTAATCAATTTTGAATCCTTTAAATTAATCTTGAGAAATATACAGGATCCACGCATGTTTTACTATTTACAACAGATTGGCATTGTTCAATTCTCTCATTACTGTTCTATTACCATGAAAGTGTCTTATCCTCCTTTACATTTCCCAGTTATAAGGAAAGAGGGGATAACGCGTAACTTGGGACTATTTTATTCCATGTTCAACGAATAATCCATAATATATGCATGTTAATGGATCCGGCCGCTAATGAATTGTGACGGGAAACCGGAAAAACCCAAATCCACCCCGAAATAAGCGTCCTTTTCTACCGATTTATTGTGCTAAAACTAAATAACATCCTGAACGGACTTAGGAAGAGGCTTTTGGTTACAAAGCCTCTGCATAAATTGTAATATCTAGACTTGTCACAGAAACCAACCAACGGATGTAGATATACACAGCCTGCCTCTGCGTCGCTTCCATCTTTAAATTATCTCATTCTCTCCGCATAAATATTAAACACTTTGCTCTTTTAAATAACCGTCATAAAGTCAGAGTTCAACGAAGAGATTTGAGTGTCAAAAATCACTGTAAATTTGAATAAACTCCTTATCCAGTAGCCCCTTACTCATCCCTCTTGTTCGTTTAGATCGCCCAAATTTGATTTAAAATCACAGCCCATATAACGAATGACGTTTAGACCCATTTACCACTATAAAAATATCCCGCAATCAATACAGTCAGTCGGTACGGAACACGATTACATGATGCAGAAATATTCTCCAATAAATATTTTACTTTGCACATCCCTCTGATAAAAATGAGTTTAATATATAGTGCTTGCTATGTAGCATATTTTATTCCAAAATCGGATCTTTCATTTTACGACTGAGCATAATTTCCATTATATTATATTCCAAGCATTGCTATTACCATTACTTTATTATACTTAACATCTATCAAAACTGTTATGATCATTGGTGAGGTCGCATCCCAAATCCGATCCTTTTCATTTACCATAAAGCCATTCATTCTGAGTATACCACAGTCAAGTGAGAAAGGATTCCGGAAGTTTACGCTGTCAAAAAGTCGTTGAGCCTTTTGAGAGGAACGTCTGCATTTTTTTCGCTACGCTGAATTTCGGAAATCCGCCCGACGCGTTGGACAATAAAGAATCTCTCACCAAGATTTTTCCGCTCTCCGGCAGCTCATTTACATTCATCCCTCATGGACTCCTCTTTCACTAGGATTGTGTTGTGGGATGATGAGGATCTAAATAAATCTCCTTATGTGTGACTTTGTCTCCTCATCTTCTTTCTTCTGACTTGACTGAGTAGCAGACTCAAAAAGTGACTCATCCTTATCTTAGTCTTATTTTTTTTCAACAAACAAAACAAAAGTAGGAAAAAATACCCAGATTATTTATACCAATCTTCCTATCTACGTTCACCCTCCAAGTAAGATGATACGATTTCCGTTGAAAGAATAAAAAATTAAATGTCTCTTATGTTATACTACCAGTGTCTGTCAACTGCTGAGACTGTTTTGGGAGACTCAAACTTAAGTTATGGTTTTGTATTCAAAACATCATGCATTTTGGATCTGAAGCAGAAAAAGGGATGAAATGGAAATGAATCAAACTTTTGCATACGAAATATGCATACATCCTTCCAGCAAACGCTCTGTTCTGTATATTAATTAAATTTAAAAAGAAACAACCTAAAGTTGAAATTAATCAAGCTTGCATAACAGGCAACACCCATTCCTGAAAACTTAGTAAAGACACACGAAGGAAACAAATTCCGGGTAGTGCTGTTTATTTTTGACCAGCAGTAAAACTCCGTGTCACACGAATTCTTCTGTTAAACAAATACATTTTCTCCTAGCAAAAAAGTTGGATTCCCATCTGCAGTCACATTCTATCTCAAACTTATCTATTAGGTATATATTTACTGCAGAAAAAAATCCAAAAATGGCCTCAGGTAGGTTTCTGACTTTTTTTTTGTCCAACATCAACAATGAGCCGGCTAGGTTACAGGAGGTGAAGAGAGGGCTTTGTTCGAGTCAAATGGAGGCGTTGAATACATAAGTGGCAAAGAAAATTGAAAAATGATAGGCCAACTTTACTCCTCAGATGGTATAAAGGTAAAAGGCACAAGTACCTCTTCTACCTCTACTTACTAACAGAATGGATGGAAAGGGTGTCGGGACTTGGAATAGGTTCTAGCACCTAAACGTCTGATCTGATGATGATCATTATTACTCTCGACCGTCCTACATTTATTATCGCATCATCCTGAATTAAAATGTTCAGTTTAGTTTCACTCTCAGTCATTCAGTGAAGGGATTGTTGTCTTTGTTAGTCACAAGTAGTTACTTACATAGTCCTTCTAGCTCCTAACCCTCCACTAAAAACGAAACCTTCTGCTTTTTAAGTTTCATTTTTATACCTCCTTTTCCCCCTGTCTCCTTTTTTATGCAGGCTAAAGTTGCCGTTGATTAAATAGTTGGGACGAGAGGATGAATGGATTACTAAGGTATTATAGGCATTACTGTTGTACAGTTTTCGTTGAATGTGTGCTTTACAATTTACTCTGTTCTGTTATTACAAACGCTCTGGGGAGGGTTAGGTAAAAGTATGATTGTACAAATCATTAACATTTATTATACCTTTTTCATGCTAAAAATATAAAAATGTTTTACAAAAATAAGATGGAAGGAAATCATAAGTATTTCAATTTAAAGTTTTTAATTTATCATGAATGCTCGGTTCGATAGATTTAATATTATTACCGTATATCCTCGAATAGCGGCCCGGACCCTTTTTGGCCTTTTTGAGGGGACAACTATTTCAGAGGGGCTACTAATATTAAAATTTGAAATTTGGTATTTCTGTACCATTTAAATACTTAACGAAAACGTGGTCTCCAATTTTAAAAAACCATGTACAAATTCGGGAGGGGCTACTATTCAAGAGGGGCCACTATTAAACGGTTTCGAAATTGAAAGTGGGGCTACTATTCGAGGATAATCGGTAGTTATAAGTTAGTTTAAGAGTTTGATTATTCACACAACGTATATACACGTTACTTTACTAACAAGTCTATAGATTCTATCTCGCGTTTGATGTGTTACTTTTCTTTTCATTATTTAAAGAATCAAAAAGGTACAAAAAAATCCATGTCGACCGCGACCATGGGCTAAGGGTTCTGTCTGAATTGTCTGAATAAGTTGTGATCTTGACGGTTCCCTGTTAAATACTTGTGTGTATTACTTTCCTCTCCTCTGGTAATACTATATCCGTACCTTTAATAGGAGATCTTTCATAATGGGACGAAAACCAAATTTTTACAAAAATTGTAGCACAACATCACCTATTTTGAGCTTTTAACGTGATTTAACCCATCAGTCTTCAAAGTAGTCACACTCGGTCTTATGATTTACGTTATACAGTAAGCGAAAAAGGGCAGGGCTGGCTGGATTACTGGTTTTGATTTTGTAAATAAAGGCAGAATACATGGTATACTTAATGAATAGAGCTAGAACCTAGCTAGTATATTTACACTTTATGTCCTGTGATGGAGACAGGTAAACGAATTGTTAGAATAATGGATGTCTCCTTATTTCTTTCAGTTTAAAGGGATTTTCATGTTTTGTCATCCCTTTTGACCGCTTTGTCATCGCTAACTTGTTCAGTGTATTGTTTGACTTTCAGTGAGATTTTTTTTGGGGAAAAATGTAAGCTGAGAATCATTTCATACTGAAGACATACATATTTGCTTTGTTATGTTATATACAGTACAGTTGCTTTCTGAGTGGAATCAATAAACGATATGTTCCAACTCAAAATTAAGTTTTGTAATTCCTCCAAGTTGAAGAAAGGTTCGTTCCTTCTGCAGCTCTTAGTTTTGCATCATTTAGGGTAGAAAAGGCATTTTAATAAAACGTACTTGATATATTTCAGTCTCCTTCGTTTTGGCTTTTATTAGGAAACCTTCTATAATAAGGAATTAAATAAGCAATCTTCTTCAGCAACTCTGTACAACTTTTTTTTTATTTTGGAGACTTGCACATGTTCTTCTTTTATCTGTCGACTGTTTAACTGACAATACTTAAAGCAAAAAACTTATTTGACATAGACTTTTTCGATATTTCAAAGGGCAAAATACCATTTGTATATGATTTTCGTCCTGTTCGGTAGGTCCCGTACCTTACTGAAAAAATATGCCGATATGCATACATACACACAGTCCTCACTCATACTCACTCATTCCCAATCAGTTTCAAAACCTTCATCTCCCTCAGTCATTCAAGTTTAGAGCAGTCTTCACCAGTTCTTTCCATTTTTCTTCCTTTCTTGGCAAAATAACAATCAGGCGAATGAGAAAGCCGACGACGACGGGACAAAATAAAGTCATCCAGAGAACATGGGGTTGACTCCGTTACTTTACTTACTACAAATAGGACTTTATGACAGAGCAAAGCCAGTTTCATTCAGCAGCTTGCTTTGTTCTCTTTTGTGTACATGATAGGGAGTACTAGACTACAATAATGTACACACTCTTCACAGTCACTAAAAAGCATCCCATCTCATCTCCTTTAAGTAAGTTTAAGGCTCTTTGCATTATTCTTCAGGAATACTTACACGTCACTTGAGAATTCTTCATTCAGCCATCCACCAGCACTGGATGAATGTAGCACATAAATACTTGTCGTCAGAACGGGATTGCGTAGCAAATGCTCATTCCAATACATATTTTTGTATCCATTTATACTCCAAGGGCACAGGCACTTAAGGGATATAAGAATACATATTATGATAACAACCCGTTTTGTAGTGAATACTTTTTTTTGAGGACTTTTGTAAACTTGTAGCTGTAGTACTCAATCTCAATGCCAATTCTAGATTGAATTAGCTTTCAAATAGTTTTATTACTTAGTCGTCGTAAGTTAAGGCACTCATGATATTAAGCCAAGCTTTCCGTACATCAAATGTAGTTATTTATTAGCATAGATAGGCAAACAAAATATTTCAAGGTTGCTGTCTTCAACCACAAAATAAGTAATTGAAAGGCAGGAATGAAAAAAACAGGGAAGACAACTGTTTTCACTAACGATAAAGTATTGTTCTTCTGAGAATAAGTAATGGCTAGTAAAAATGTAATTTCATCCATGACCACGAAGTGATCTCTTTAAATTTTGCAAACATTAACAGTATTCAATTGGCCAACTAAAATTAATAGAAACAGTGAGATGCACAAAAGAAATTAACTAAAATACGGAACAACCATCATGGAAAATTCATAAAGGGAGAAGCACTATCACGCAGGAGTCTGTATAGCAATTTTTAACCATTGAACTCTTAAATCTAATGATAAATTAATTTACTACTGCAAGCAAGATGGCTGTTAGTTGGGTGCAGACACGTAGTAGTGAAAGATTAATTTCTATCATGGCATAAGTAACAAAGGGAAATAGAGTCCAGTCCATGATGAATGCAAATAGATTTCAATCGGGAGCATTATTCTCTATCAACTGTTCTATAAACGAATTTTAAAGGACTAATGAGGGATTGAACTATTACTTTTTTTTAATGCCATGCTACAATTCATCGGCACGACTACTGCTTGCACAATTATAGCGTTTGGTTGCATTAAAGTTGCACTGGCAGTTGTTGTTTATAATTGATGGAATAAACGGTTCACTCAACCTCAACCTCAGCCATATTTATATTTCGAAGTGAGCTAGTGAGTAAAGAATCTTCATTGTCATCATTTTACGAAACAAAGACCTAGCTTTCCACAGAATGCCCTCCCTCCTGGCTTTTGACACCCTTCCTCCCTGCCTGTCACACCAGAAATGTTTGTATGCAGACTGCATTTCTTTTTAAAAAATGGTCGAGCTTGCATGGCCTGAACCCAACTTTATGTACTTTCATCCCGTTAGACATTTAGGAAAGCAAGGACAAGTTCAATTCAATTCACTACGGATAAAATAAATAATGGCAGATGTGCCAAGGCAATGCTAAAAATTATCCTGCATGGTCATTCTGTGTAATGTACGTACACACACATACGAAAATGACATGA
Source organism: Hydroisotoma schaefferi (assembly GCA_034682405.1). NCBI lineage: Eukaryota > Metazoa > Arthropoda > Collembola > Entomobryomorpha > Isotomidae > Hydroisotoma > Hydroisotoma schaefferi. Next base: position 81,564 of record JAQFZX010000146.1, read on the forward strand.
GAGCCTAAGAAACTGCAGTGAGACCGTTAAAAAATATAGACGAGTACTAAAAGTAAAAAGTACCAATAGTCAGTAGCAGCAAAGAGTGTGAAAGCGAGACGAGTCCCATTAATAAAACATAGAAAGATGATTGTATATTAATTCTACACTACTCTAGAGAATGGCTTTGAATTTTATAGGCACATTTCATCTAAAGTTAGAATAAAAATCCATACAAAAACTCATAGAATCCATTGATAAATGGGCAGAGTAAGGCTTTATCCGCCGGCTTTTAGCAGATCAGAAATACGATACGAAAAAAAAGTTTTGTTAAGTTAGCCGATAGGAATATATTTTTCTCAGGAGGATGAAAAGATAAGATGTGTAACTTTTGAAATGAAAGATTTCCTTTGAAGACGTACTTATAACACTAATAAGCTTGTTAATTAACAGGACACAGTGGAATCAATCAATTAGGCGGTGTTTTTGTTAGTGGACGTCCTCTACCAGACTCAACGCGTCAGAAGATAGTAGAACTTGCTCATTCTGGAGCAAGACCTTGCGATATTTCAAGAATTTTGCAGGTTTCAAACGGGTGCGTTTCTAAAATCCTGGGGAGGTGAGTTATTCTTTCGAATCTTTCTTTAGTTGTTGTTGTACTTGTTAAAGCTGTGATGTGCATCCCTAACTCAACCTTCAGCTTCAAATCCTCATCTTTACCAGTAAAGATATTACCATCATCTATCATGGAATAACTCATTTTTTTTATTTCAGATACTACGAGACAGGCTCAATACGGCCTCGAGCCATCGGAGGAAGTAAACCTAGAGTAGCGACTTTAGACGTAGTGAACAAAATTGCTCATTACAAACGAGAATGTCCATCTATTTTCGCTTGGGAAATCCGGGATCGACTTCTCTCCGAGGGAATATGCACCAACGACAACATTCCAAGTGTAAGTTCCAAGACAAATGTTATATATTTTCTTGCACCTACACCAGTACCAAACAACCGTAATGCTGCTAAAAGTGTAAAACAAAATTACTGAGAAAACCCTCCCTTTTTCCTTATCGTTTCATTAACCATTTTTGTGAAACGACAATTTTCTGCCTTCCTTCTGTATTTTCTTCCCTTTATTCAACTGCATATAATTGAAAAGCAAAGGGATGGAGTTTGAGATGCTGGATGCATAAAAATCTAGCCCTTGCAAACAAATATAGCAGCGAACCAGAAAAAATGCAAGCTGTGGTCTGGTCGGGTTTGTTTAATTTCATAGCTGTGCTAGTTCAAAATCTCAATGACTTCCGTTCCGACCAACTAGGTGTTCATATCTTAGACACTTTCCCCACTAAAGTGAACACGAATTTTGTCCCTTGGTTGAAGTTGGAGCTAACCCTCTTATTTCTCTGTAAATTCATTCATAATAAAAACTTATATTTTAAAACTCTCACTAAAAGTAGAAGCAATATATAGATAGGACCAGGAGAAAGTCCTTTACTTTTACGGCAGGAAAATATTAGCATTGGTAAGTCTCCTACCTACTCTAACTGCACTGCCTACATACCTAGGTACAGTAGAATATTATTCTCATGGAAATAAGACCATTCCTGTAAAAGTTAGTAACTTAATACAACAAAGTAAAAGTTTTAGGGTTGCAGCAGTAAAGGAATCTGAACTTGTGCCATTACGTATGTATCTTCTTGTGTAACTCACTCTCCATAGTGGAATAGAAGTAGTGCCTAGTTACAGTTACTGTAACACCACGGTCGTGCAACGCATTACCATTATACTATTATTCGATTCCTGTGCTAGAACTGGAGTACAAAATAGAATAGAAAGCAAATAGAATCCTATCACAGCTCTTGCATTATGGATCAAGCAACTCAAGTGTGAAATCGCAGACTTGGGGAAGTTCACATACATGCGACGATGTTCGTTCTAAGGGTATGATGATGAGTACAACACCAGTGCAGTACCTTGTACTATTATACTATGCTACTACAAAGAAAATACATACATCTAGATATAAGCATTAGGTAGTCATTTTTTAACCTAAAGCAAAATCAAAGTAAGCTGGCAGCAACAGCGGTGCTTTCTTTAAAAAAATAAAGTCCCAGTTGAATCTTTCCAGCCGCTTCCATGATGTTACTACTCTTACTTTCCGTCTTCGTAGGTTCTTAAGGCTTCTACTACAAATAATGTGTGTAAAATTGTGGCTTCCATGCCCTACAACAATTTCACTCATACCGGTCTTCATTCAAAAGTTTTCATGTCCAACTTCCAGCCCGGTAACGACAGGACTATGGGCATGGCTCCCTGTTTATGGCTAAAGATGATGATGGTAGTGAATAGTGAGTGAGATTGTTTACAGAGTACATACGCATCCAGGGCTTGACTAGGTTCAATTTGTAAAAAAGTTTTGGAGAAATTTTCCTACCCGATTCGATGATGACATGATTGGGGGAGGGAGGCAGGGTAGGCATAGAAAAGTAGATTGTTGCTGCTAACAGTTCTCAATTCATTCAGAGGATGTGGATGCAAATAAGATCAAAAACTTTGAAGAAGCAGAAAATAAGGACAGGGAGAACTTAGCCAGGATCTTGTCTTCACTTTAGAACTGTAGTTTAGATCAAGTTTTAAATTTTTATTCAAGATTGTAAAAACTTTTCTCCATGAAATGCTATAGAATTGAGCGAATGCATGAGGCAAGTAAAGGTACATAGACGGAGTTTTTCAACGGTTAACGATATGATTATGATTGGCCGATGTTATAAGTAGTACATTACGTACCTATGCGTAATTCTGAGAACTGAGCTACTTTAATGAAAGGATATTGGTAGTTTTTTATGCAAGATACTTGCATATAACGCTAACATGAGTTTTCTACCGTCAGGACTGTCTCCCTAATATGCTTCCCTTTTAAACTGAAACATGCCAGCTAAAATCAAATACCAATAAATTCATAGTTCTTATTCTTCAATTATTCTTAGTTAAAAACATGCTGCATTCATTCAAATTTCAGACTCAGAGGGCCATGTCAAGGTCAAGAAGCTTTCCTCTATATTTCAAACTTTTTAAAATTAAATTAAATTAAAATTCAGCAAAACTTACTCCAGCTAAGCGATTTTTCAACCTTTCGTTAGAAACCATTATTTCCATGAGAATTACAACATATACTTAATCCTAGCTATGCGCACTCCATTCAGGTCTACATTAAAAAAAACATTCAGTAGCTTTTTTTATCTCCATTTCCGATAAACTTGTGCATACAGATTAAGCACAAGAATGAGTAGTAGCAGGACCTATCTGTGGATAATTCTAAATAAACTTATTATCCGTTGGCAGCACACAGCACAACAAATCATCGCACATAAGGACAAAGGCCGATCATCCCTTAAAAGCGATTCGTCATTCGATAAGGTGTGATGAGTTGAGAAGAGCTTGTTCACACACGCTCCCTTCAAGCCATTCCTATCTTTCATGCCACAATGTAATGTACGATAGGCATGCATGGCACAATAAAAATCTTGCTCCTCAATGAACTTATTAATACTAAAGCAAAAACTAATACACACGTCGAGTTAAAAAGAGATAGTGGCTTGGCATATAATAAGGAAAAAGTAGGTGACATAAAAGTAACTAATAATGATGTTTGTCTTCTGAATCCCTGACGAGAGACGAGATGAAGCGATATCTTTAACAAATCAGTCGTCAATAATATTCATTCTGAAGATTGTGATCTTTCAATCTGTTCCCATTTCCCTTGGGCCCATCTCAATTTATTTACTTTCGCCAATAACAAGAGGGAAACAAGGGCATGCATGTACATTACAAATCATCCACGATGTAGCATTATTTACCAACTATCTCGTCTGCTGCTGACGATGATTAGTCCCATGCATTAAGAATCCAATGTTCATCTTTCAACGCTACTCTTCAGTACCTTTTCTCTGTGCTGGATCCTTACAACTGGTATGAACAAATAACTAGGATAACGACAATGACAACGAGGGGCTCATCATTTCTGATGTCTCCATCCATTCATCCCTCTTTTCTGTCACTTATTTAGTGATCTTCATGTTAACAGTTATCTCCGCCACTCTCTCTCTCTCTCTTCGTGTACTTATAACTTGGTAGGCTTAGAGAGTCAAACAACATTTAATACAACAAAGCAGAACTGATCTCACAGTGGTAAAGTACATACACACAGAATAGAAATATTATAGCTAATGCTATTACAGTTATTATTCAAAGGCAAGTACAGATTGGCTTCACATTTACTCTGGTCCCATTGTTTCCCCGAGTTAATAAGAAAAAAGTCCTTTGCCCTCATCCTTCACATTTCTCATTTATGATACATGATGCATACACATACGTCTGAAATAAATATACAAGGCCTGTGCCATTTGTTGGTCTTTTAATCAGCGAGAAATCATTCTGGAATTGCAAATCTGTGCTGCATGTGTCAGCATGGTGCCAAGCGTTTTTATTTTGTTCAGTCTAACTTTCCTATTCCTTGCCTGACATTTTTCCTTTTACTGTTTTGTACTGTACGCTCACTTATGTATGCATTTGTCTAATGAAGATTAGGATGGCAATGATACGCTTCTTTATTTACAAATAAGGCATCCACTTGTCTATGCGACTGACCATGACGAAAGAGAAATCCCGTGGTTGTTAAAGAGACATGTATATTTATTTGGCTTTTTCAAGCAAGCAAATACACAGTCATCATATAAGACCTGGTTTATAATAAAAAATCTGATGATGAGTTTTCTACCGTTTTAACAGCAGAGAAAAACCTTCATTTTTCCACGGGAGGAAAGAATAATACGTATTTCACGTCCTAATTTAGCTCAGAAAAAGTCATCCGAAGTAATAGGATTCTCATTCGTCTCGGTTTTTTGTCCCTTCTTCTCTACGAGTCGAGTATTTGTTTGTCATTTATGTGCGTGACTAGTGACTCCCAAGCGTCGAATGTCTACATCAATCTCAAATTGTAATCTGTAGAATATAGTCTGTCTATCTGGAGCTACACAATTCAACGGCTATTTTTTTGCTACCTTCCATTACTTAAGGCAATTTCTAGTTCTAGTCACAAGTCCCATTGTTGAGCTTAGAGCATTCTAGACAGTAAATTTGGAAAGAGCCATTGGGAAAAAGAACCAATGTGATTTATTTCTACTTGTTCTGAATTCAGTGGACGAATCTGGTTAAACTTTTTCACACTATTTTCAATTTTTTTATAAAGCGCAAAGTGATCAAAACCAATGCTACCTACCTGCCAAAATTATATTCCACCCAACTCCAACAACCGAGTTAGTGGAATAGGGTTCCTTTTAAAAGAAATATTTACCGTATTTCCCGATTTAATTTCCCTGGGGAATTATTGTTTCGAAGGAAAAATTATAAATTGTATTAACATGGAC
>JAQFZX010000147.1:0-86954 GCA_034682405.1 Hydroisotoma schaefferi
AATAATAAAAATAATAAATAAATAATATAGTGCTAAGTTTTTAATAATATTAATAATAATAATAATAATAATAATAATAAATAAATAATATAGTGCTAAGTTTTTAATATTAATAATAATAAAAATAATAAATAAATAATATAGTGCTAAGTTTTTAATAATAATAATAATAATAATAATAAATAAATAATATAGTGCTAAGTTTTTAATAATAATAATAATAATAAATAAATAAATAATATAGTGCTAAATTTTTAATAATAATAATAATAATAAATAAATAAATAATATAGTGCTAAGTTTTTTCTACAGTAAAGTAGCAAAGGTCCATGATGGCTTTGATTTTAGAGGAAACTCTCCCAAGTTTCTAGCTTTTTTTAAATACCGGATAAAGTAGTGTGTACATAATTATAATTCATGCCAATAGTTTGAATTCCTCTTGGTTTATAATTGGAATCTTAAAGATAATTATTCCAAAATAATTATTAAACATTAAAAAGGGATTGAGATTGATGCTTCCTTCCATCTCCACATGCGAACAAAGAGTTTATTAATTTAACAACCGGATCTCTACCTACTACACAGTACACATCCTTTCATTTTAAAAAGCATTAACTCTAACGACTATGACTCCCTTGTTGACTTTTTTTCCAGAAAATAAATAGCTATAAGACGCGTCTTATGGAACAAAATTTATTCTGATAAATAAAATAAAATAAAAAAAAGGGGATTAATGTGGTAAAAATCGTTGAAAATGCTTTCTAGCCTCATCTTGATACAGAAAGTGGAACTGAGGAGAGGAAGTTAGGGGCTTGAAATGGTGGTGATTGGGAGATTCATTCGTGGGAATTATTTTGTGGAAGGAGACATGTCAAAAGAAATCCCTACAAACAACGTAGTAAAAACCACAAAATAAAGTCATATTCACCTTCATTTTTTTTACTCCCAGACTCAAAACTAAAACTTGCAACCTCGCAACTTTTTCTAGAACACAAGAAAGAACGGCTGAGAAGTGAATCTGAATCTGCTTTAAAAAAAACCCATTTGACTTGAAGTCAACCCTTTGAAAAAAAAACCATTTTCATTTATTTTTCAACTCTTGCTCCTATTTCTAATTATTAATTATTAATTATTAATTATTAATAATAATAATTTAAGTTAGTCAAGTCCGACTCTCTGGTTTCTTTCATCTTTTGGCAATCTGTAAATAAATAGTAAATAAACCCACCAACCAACCTACCTCTATTTTTTGTCATTATTTTTACATCTCCAATTAATTATTTGGTCACTTCGACCACTTCCTTCCTGCCTTGCAGTTTTTTGTAAGGTATAAATAAATAAATAAACTGACCTTAAAGGTCAGTCACGCTACATCGTATAAGAGGAAGACTGTCAAGTGCTTCCAAAAAGTACTTGACCCTTGACCCTTGACCCTGAAAGGTTTAGGATTAAAGTTAAACGTCAGGTATTGAATTACTGAGGCAAAAGAACGGCTTCCCTCTGCGTTTAAAGTAAACGCATTTTCGAACCGAGTTTGACGTATATTTCCGTCAAAAGAGAGTATTAAAAAAATATCCTTGAAGATTGTTTGTTTTTTTTTTATAAAAAGTGAGAGTGCGGAGGGTTTTAAAAGCGGTCACCGACCGTCGTTCCGTTTCTTCCCAACTTCCTACGGAAATATTAGTAAAAAAGTCAGTAATCTTTAAAATTTTGGGTAGCAAGATGGCTCAGTTGTGAATTCGAATATGAAGTTGTTACAAGCGGAATACTGCCTTCCCGTGTGGAACGGGCGAGCGTTGGCCCTTTTATTAATAATAATACATGACAGACGAATCCCAAGAGATGGACAAGAAAATTATTCCACCCAACAAAGGGGGGTCGGAGGGGGGGCCTGCTCCTAGGGCATCCGCGCTACTTAACACTAAACAAGGTGACCTTTTGACCTTTTGACCTTTTTACATTATTCTGCCCCTTAAATCACATCCTGACGCTCTTAATCATCTGTCGATGGTTTGGGAATTCGTTTAATGACTGGGACTGGGAGTTCATGCTAATTAATCCAAGTTTTCCAGTTATTTGGCTTGTTAATAGGGAATTCGGTTTTATTAAACCGAACCTTCTTAGACATCGATCGAAGGGATCTGTACTGCTTTTGTTGGTATTTGTTGCTTTGTTATTTAGCAGGATTTTGACGAATGAAAATACCGTATTTCCTGAAATTATTCCTCCTTTAATAACTCCCCCTCCCCTCTTTTACCTTTCCATGCTAGAAATTTAAATTCGCCCTATCTTACCTTTTTGTTTACGATTTTGCAATTTTTCCTTTGAAAAATAACCTCCGGGGGGAGTAATTTGCGGAAATACGGTAGTTATCACTTTTTATTACATCAACTTGCGGTGATCTCGATCTGTCTAAGAAGGGTCTTCTGTTCCTTTGTCTTCCGGCATTTGGGCTTTTTCAAATCAAAGGTTTTAGGATGTAGATTTCTTTATATTTCTTACACTTTGAGAAATTATTGTATGTAGTTCTGGAAATGGAGCAAGCTGGGTAGTGGAATTTTACAAAGTTGCTACGGCGATCGTACAATTATTTGGATTTTTATAGCAAATTACCTAGAAAACGCTTAGTACTTGTTACTAACTGTTTCTAACATTTACGTGGGTTTGTATCCTTTGAAAATTTTTCGAACTCTTTTCTGGCATCTGACGCATAGTTTTAACAGTCTGACGGTGATTAGGAGATTACTAAAAATGAGTGGAGCACGTAAAAAGGAGTTGAACAGTATTATTTTCTTAAATCAAGTAGATGGACCGGGGAGCAACCTTCAGTCTAAAAGTTACCTCAGAGGTAATTCCCGAAGAAGAATCGAACCAAACGCATCAACCAGTTGTAATGGACCAATCACCGCGCGAACTGAACAGGGAGGTCGTAGACCTAACTACCAGAAGGGCAAAGTCGCTGACAGGGAAAAGAAGCCTAAACAGAGGGGAGGTTATCCTGGAGAAGGGGTAAGGTCCATTGGAAATGTGTAGTGCACCTTAGAACAGAATTATTGAATGGTAACGATGTTGAAATAAGGAATTGTTTAATAATGTCCAACCCCCAAGGTAAATGTGGATAAGAAGGAGCTGGAAGTTCGCTCATTGCAAGCTACAGGGGGAAAGAAGCAAAATTGGAATCATCTTCTGACTTTCCACTTTGCTCCTCGGGAACGGACTTGGTCTTCGTCCTGGCAATCGCACAACACTCATCCAGGCCGTTATCGAAATGACTCTGGAGGCGCTGCTGTTGTTTCAAAAAGTAAATTCTCGAAAGAAAACTTCTTGCAAGCGAAGTAAGCGTTGTCTAATATGGTTTTTGTATCTTGTATATGTACCTGTTACAGTCGTAAAAAAATGTCCGTGGTTATGTATCATGTATTTTTGTCATGCTAGTTGCCAGTTCATGGTGAAAGCTGGGAGAGATTACTCCGTGTACCTTGCTGATCCAGATATTTTGGTTGAGTGGAACGCTATCGAGCAGATTGTAAGCTTTTGGGTTTTCATAAATAAATCTGTTGTATAACAGTAAAACAGTAAATGCTTTTTTTGGTTTCTTATCGTAGATCGTAAAAATGGTTGGAGAAGGAACAAGTTGTCCTATATGTTTGAGTTCGCCCGTTGCCGCAAAGATGACCCGATGTGGTCATATCTTTTGCTGGCCTTGTATGCTTCACTATCTTGCACTGTCAGATCAAAAATTCAGATCTTGTCCAATCTGTTATGAGCATGTTTGTAAAGAGGATTTGAAAAGGTAGACTCGCATCATTATGTAATTTAATTTTAAAATATGGTTTAGCGTGCTAATTTTTTTTGTTTTTTTGGGAAGTGTGGTGTCTCAGATTTTTTTCGATGCTGACGTTGGCGATCATGTTGAGATGCAATTAGTTTGTCGACCAAAAGATATGCTGGAGGTTAGTCCAGTTCTCAAATCTGAGGTTTCTCCAGAGTGGCAAGCGATGTATGCTAAATTGCTGATTGTTTCTCCCAATGATGTATGTGCCCGATTTAATTTTTTGGTTGATTTTGAAATCTTAAATTAATCATGGCAGAGAGTACTCTTTTTTTTATTAACATAGGTCATGTCAAAGATATTGAATCGAGAGCTTAAAGAGCTACAGATCCATTTTGAGCAAGACCCTGACTGCCCAGAGGTTTGCTTTGTTCATCAAGCAATTCAAGAAATAAAGTTACGAGAAGAAACTGTTCGGTCAAATAATATAATACCCGTTGACGAAACTGAGACGGGAAAGTTTGCAAATTCGTCGGACGAGGAGGTTAGCATATAAATCTTAATGAAAAAAGTAGGCACTTTCAATATTTCAAAGTTTAGGAGGGAAATCCAACTAAGGCTTTTTTGTAGGAAGAGGATTCTAATATGGATGAAAAATCTGCCTCTCTCGACAATAACGTAGAATTTGAGGATGAAAATGTAAATTGTCTGGACCGTAATGGTTTCTATTACTTTTTCCAAGGTATTTAAAGATTTTGGTTAGTTATTTGGGTAAATTCTTGTTATTCGGCGTTTTAGTGCTTAAAATTATGCAATTTTAGCATCTGATGGTCAAAATATATTTTTACACCCCGTAAATATGGCGATGCTATGGAAAAGCTGCGGAAATGACATGTCACAGTGGCCTCAGAGAGTTTCTTTCCGAGTCATCGAAAAGGAATTCTTCGCAGCAAGTGAAGATACAAGAAAACGATTAAAATTTTTACGCCATTTACCATTGAACACCCCTTTTCAGCTCGTAGAAGTTAAACTAAAAGGTCCGTTTATGAATTCTGAAATCTCGAAAGAGTTCGAGTCCCAGCTTCAGTTTCGGAAAGGTCGTCGGGAAGAAAGAGCAAACAATGAGAAAAGAATGGAAAAATATATGGAAGAGAAAGAGCGACAACGACATGCTTTGCCCCTGTTGCCAAAGGTGGAAAGATTAATCAGTTTCATACCGTTAATCAATCAGTAGTTTAATATTGTTTCTGACTGGTAAAATATTTTGCTTGAATAGATTGAATCAAAGTTGGAGTTCCCTGAATTTGGTGACGGAGCGGTGGATGGTCTTTACGGTGCTCAGCTAAATCCTATTGAAGAAACTTCGCGTGAGTGGGGTGAGGACGAAGAATTTCAACCTTTGCCTGGCTCATCTACTGATTTATTTAGTCCTGGGTTAGCTCCACCAAAATCTTCCTCGTCTGTTTCTTTTGCTCAGGTACAAACCACGCGAATGCTAAATTATTTTGCGTGCGGTCTTTTCCGTATTCGGTTAAGTGCAATGTTGATCCTTCTTAAAAAATATGTATGATTATACAGATGGCAGGTAGGATTGCAATCAGAAGAAGTCCGACGTTTCCTGGGTGCATTGGTGTTGGGGCCTGGGGACAGAGTCAGAAATCTTCTGAAGTCAATATTTCATCTGCGATTAATCGACAGTGCGATAGCGAAAATGAAGGCGAAGATTATAGTTCTGTTCCAACGTTTCAAAACAGTATGTCCGATGCCATTGCCAAAGCTCTAGAATCAGTAGATCTTCAGGACGAAGAAGTCACTATTTCTGGTCAGCAGAAAAGAAAGAAGAAAAATAAAGGAAAAGTTCTATTTGCAACGGGAATGGGATGTCGCAACTGATCGTGATCATCGAAAACAACGTCAAAAATTCGGCAACCTAAATTATAATCAATGTTTTCTTATCTTTTGAGAGGTACTAAATTGGCAGAGGAGGAATAGATGGGTGCTACTTATTATTTACAGAAGGAATTCTGAAAGTTATCTTGTTTGTCTTACACAGTTTCTAGTACTTTGAGTTAGTATGTATTACCATTACAGATCACATTACTTGACTGCATCGCATTCACATATTATCTTATGTAATGTGATAAGTTCTATTGATAGTACAGTCAAATGCCGTTACTATTAATCATAAACATTCTTGAATTGTAAATCAGCTAAATCATCTAAAGTAGTTACAATCAAGCTAACACCATGAAAAAGTAAAGTAATGTTTAAAATACTTTAAAGCAACAGTTTGTTTAAATTATTGGCTACTTAGCTTTTAATACTAATATATTGAAGTAGTTCCTAAGGGTAATTTCAGTTGTTCTAGTCGCCTTAGTGTTTTGAGTTCAATGAACTGGTATTTTGGATTACAGTCGTTTAAAGGTTAACGTCACACTACTGTCCACATTAAACCGTAACCAACACACAATATAGTGCTGGTGCTGGTGCTCGGGAAGCCATGTATATAAAAGCTGGTATGATGGGTCCAGTATATGAGCAGCTTCTGTGGTTTAGAAGCAAACAAAGTTTAGTAAAAATTCCGTCTGAGTGTTGAATGAAAAATGTGAGGTAGTGATTGCTAACCACTGTGTTAATTTGGCTCATGCATCATGTGGTTTTATTTCGTATCGCCATTTAACAGAAATGCCTCACAAAAGATGCTATTTACTTAGTTTCAATTCGAATCTTAGCTTGGCCATCGCAGAGCAAGCGCAGCCTCGTTCATGGTATGCTGGATTTTAAAAACCCGTCGTATTGCAAAAACCTTGACTTCCGGGCGCACAGTTTTTTATTGAATGAACTCCGTCTTTAAAGTTATGCAATATTACTTCAACTTCGGAGAATTGAACAATGAAGCCTCTAAACTATCGAACGTTCAGCGTAACGGTGCATTGTTAAACAACGCATATATTATAACATTTACTGTATCACTATACTAAGTAGTAGTACTTTGTTACAATTACAATAAATAATGTTATCATCTCTAAAATTGTATTCTATTGTAATACAAAAAGCTACCATATTACTGGCTTTTTCTTCGAAACGTGATTGTATGTTGACACCAAATTGTTTGGGAGTAAATTATTAGCTTTACTTGGCAGATTGGAAAATATTATTTCCATAGTTAGTTTTGAACGTTTCTTTACTATGGTCGGGTAAAGAATGGAACATTGAGTGCGCAAAGCTGTGTTATCTTGATAAGATGATCGAATAAACATGCATCGTTTTAAGGTTGCAAACTACTGATTCCAGACATGGTGCTTTCCATACCAACAGCCCAATTTGTGTGACCCTACCACATAACATATGTAACATTAACTGTAAAAGGCTTTTGCAAATAGATATTAAAAGCAGTCCGACAGAACCATAGGAGCAACCACGAGGGGATACCAGGGGGTACAAATAGCATTAAAGGGTATGAAGGGGTGTGGCTTTGCGGGACTGGGCGTGTAAAGGATAAGGCTAATCGGGAATTCCAGGGGGTACATTAGAAAACTAGGGGGTACAATGTAATCTCGTATCCCCAGTGATTGTGCCAATGGACAGAACCGCATTCGAAACAACACAGAAACCCTGGTTCTGAATTTGCCATAAGGACATGATTTAATCTTAATAAAAGCAAAGTTTCCTGAGATAAGACAAGCTCATGAGTATGCGTCAATTCAAAGTTTCTTATACCAACTGCTAGGAATAGTGCACAGAAACTAGTAAATTCATTCCAAACATTTGATATTTTCCAACATATTTTGAGCAGTATTCTTATGCTTATTGTCTTAACAGTTTCATAGTACAGTAATCCTACAAAGTGCAACACTTTTTAATTGTTTTTATTTTAAAAGTAAACTAAACCTCAGATATTTAAGTCAAGTAGGAAGCAGGTGGTATATTTTGTCCGTTGCACGGTGTTTTGTTTGCACAACCGTTGGCATTTTGCCATACCACCTCATAAAATAATGGCCAGTTAGGATCCCGGAAGTATATGATCGCCACGTTGCGTTGCTAAATTACGGAATAGGCAAGGGTAGATTCTAGAATGTAAAAAGCAATAGTCACTGTATTCCAAGAAGTCACACCACAAAAGACCTATCAATTCTTACTTCCAATCAATTTAAAATGGAAACGGTCGGTGGAATTTTACAAATCACCATTTTTGCATAGAAAAGATTACTCTTATTCATCAACCACGAAGTCAGTATCCAAAATGATGCTTAGTCTATGAAGAATGGCAGAATGCAGAACAACTACCCTAAAGTCTCGTTCATATCCCGCGACATATAGATGAAACACCGTTTTTAGGGGTGCTGAGTGCTAAATGAGAGGGGGATTGAATCTAAAAAAAAATATTTCCGTCAAAGCACTGTACACTGTCCACATTTAAGAATAACGATTCCAAATCATCATTTAACAGCAAATTCTCTATCTCCGTGTCCAAAAGTATGCCATCCTCATCATCCGTTTCGATGAACTCAACACCCCCCCCCCCCCCGTCTCCTGTCCACTATCTCGAGTCATACTTTGCATTTTACTGCTGTCTGCTAGAAGCAAAGACATCCCTTTAAGCTTTCCACTAACATATGCAGATAATTTAGTACTGCGTATAATAAGTGAGAGGGGGATATAAGTGAAACTTTTTTTCAAAACCAAGGGGGGTGCGGCATATAGGTCGCTGCGGGATATGAACGAGACTTTAGGGTACTTCATTAATCGGGTAATCTGATCATACCCAAAGTTTCAAATTCCATCAAATCCAACTTATCCTAAACCTATACCCAGAAAACAACGACTACTTATGACAGAACACATTTCCACAAAAGCCTGGAGGAATGTCCGAATTCGGTTCGGATTTCGGTTTTGTATTAATGACTGCGTAAGCGGGAAGCATTTTATCGGAAACAATCGGTCTGCATACATATATGCATACATTTTTGCTGAAGTTAAGTCATTAAGTCAAACATTTGTGGAAACGTGTTTCGTGTCCGATTGTCAAGGTGGCTTGTAGTGGCAATAGCTGGCTGGAAGGAATTATACAGATTCCTATTGTACTACGCTATTTTAACGCACACTGTACCATCCTGTAATTGAAAAGTACGTTTTGGCTTTCCACTTTTTTGTAGGAAATTGATTAGCAGTTAACTAGATTTCAGTCTTGGCACTGCCAATCGCAATGACATAATATAATAATTCAGACCAAGTTCACAGCTTTCTTTGTTTTAAAATTTTGAGGCTGCATTTTATGTATTCAAGCTCCTTTGCTCCTCTGTAACTTTACAGCTTCTGCCATATCAACAATCACGGTTAAAATCGGTTGAATAAATGGTTGCAAAAACCACCCCCATGCACCAATCTCCTGTTTGAAACAATTAACAAGAGTACCTTATCTGAAAAGGTCTATCATACATATTCCTGCTGGATGAATTCCATAAACTGGCCTGCCTTGCCGGGGTGCTGTAAGTCCTAACTTAACATCGCAAAACGTAAGCATATGCAAAAGCTTATAAAACGATACTGATACGTACGTATCCTTAAGCCCCGACGATATGCCGCGGCTTATATATTAAATAAATATATTTTGAAGCATGTTGAACATGAAAGAGATACTCCCTTTAACATATAAAGGATCGCATGCGCTTAATTAGCGAGAGCGGTATATCGCACGGGTTTTAGAGTAACTGTATTACAGTGAACAATTATTTTTATGATTTACTAAATTGAAATGCTTCCACTACAATTGTAGTAGAGCTACTCTGATTTTTTACATTTTAAAATTAATGCAAAATTAATTACTGTACTGCTCACACGTTGAAAAACTAGCTTTTTGGGAACTAAGTTATATATTTTTAATTAAGCCTGAATACTTTTTATTTTTCAAAAAATGTTTTATTTGCATTGTGTCACTGCAATGGAAAGGCTACGCTTACGATGCCAACTATGCATGTCTGTCAGAAGTTTGCACTTGACAAATAATGAGGAAAGAGTATGATATGATATTTCGTATTATTGTTAGCCTGGTCTTGTATTAATTCCGATTTACAATCAAGTTTTGCTGATTACTTTAAGAAAGTATGTATTTTTCGATAATGTAAGGAGATCTATATCGTATTGTATTAGCTCATGGGTTTACTTCTGCTTGCAATGTTTCTGCAATTCGCCATAAATTGGCAGTAAAGTCGGTAACGAAAGATATTGGAATTGGAGATTGGATAATCTATCCCTGTGCGTGCATATGAATGCAAAATTTAAAATGCACAATTTAATGCGACAACTTTATCTAGCTTTCGCAAGATAGGTTAATCTTTGTTTAGTTTTAACTTCATTAATTGCTTCTGTTCTGAGTATTTTATGCATCCTTCCTTCTTATTCAGTACCGGTTCGAAAGAGGTACACAAAAAGTGACATTATATAATGCACAGACAGGCTGTTTTCATGAGAGAGAGAACGTTTCAGTTAAAAATCTTGACGGGTTTTTGTCTTAGTTTGGATTTCGATTTGAGAAGTGAATGAATAAAATTTGCATGCGGTATTCCATACTGCACCTGATAGAAATGTGCTTGCCAACCCGTAGAAATTTACAGAATTTTAACGTTAAGGACTAAGTAAAAGACAAACAAACAGCACAAAATCCAATATCAAAGAAGGACAGGACGCTTATCCTAAATTTATCACATTAAAGGATTATCGAGGTCAAATATGTGATGATATTTTTTGGAGTTAGAAATTGCATGGATTTTAGGTTATTACAAAAATACTCATGTTTAGATGCACACTCAATAATTTTTGCAACCGTTCTTACTTCATACCTTGAAAAACGCCTTCATTCCAACGTTTACCCAAGCATGGTAGATGCATCTTTAAATACTCAAAAGGATTGTCTAAAAGCTGCAATAATCTGCAATTATGTACATTCCAAGGTTGCGATAGTAAAGTATCATGTATGAAAACATTAAAATAAAAAAGCCTCTGGAGGAGTCAACAAAACAAGTATGCATGATTTTGCCAAAGATTTAATATTGACCATTCTTTAAAGCTGAAGAGCACGTGTATTATTTCAATAAGTTTTTTACATATGAACTTGTATTTTATAAATCCCGATTACAAACTTGTAACAATTTTACGTCATTTAACTTTATAATTTTCATTATTCCCTATAATTTAAATTCGACTGGTCAAGTCCCCTTTTCAATACGTCTTTCATCAGTAGTAGATAGTATTGTTAAATGCTTGACCCTATTTTTGGACATTTCAATCGGTCAATTGTCTTCTAGATGATCCTCAACAATGAAGTCTTCAAGGCTCCTACGAAATCCTGTCTAATTTGAGTTTATGTCAAGAAGTAAAATCCCTGATTAAAGATAATACAATCAAAGCCAGACTGAGGAATGGGAAACTAAGGGGAAAGGCCTCACATGCAAATTATTCCCTCAAGAATTACGACTGCCCCCTTCACTACTAACAAACTGCTGGTAAGAAAGAACCTATGCAAGAACAAGATTTAGGATATAACGATACTTTTAATAAGTATGAAAAAACAATAAGACTAATGCTTAAGTGAACGGTAATCAATTCTCTTTATTTTTTATTCACTATAGTTGTCCCCTGAAAACTCAAGATTATTCAGAGGATGTACTTTACGTATTGCTGGTGGCACCCGTTCTTACACTAGCCGATACGACGATTTCATCGTTCATTCAGTCATTTCATTAAAACTGGATGAGAGAAGGATATCAGACAGTGTTAAGCCGGCTTCTTGATTCAGTCAAGTTATTCTGCTGCCCAAATCCACAGCAGCCAAATCCGCTTCGTAGTTAGTTTCTATGACATTAGAATTTAACTACAACCAACCAATATTTCCATCGTCAACGAACTGACTGTGTAACTAAAATCACCGAGAAGTTGATACTAATATCCTTGTCCAATTAGAAATTGTAAACCTCGAATCCCCTATTTTGCAGACGCTGTGTGATCAAACCTTACGATAATAATTCCCAAGAAATCAGATCATAATTAAGAGATTCCAAAGGGGCCTAAAGGCAGTTACGAGCCTAAAATACACAATAAGCAAGCAAGTTAGTCATTCTGGTTGCACAGTTTTAGGAAAAATGTTTAGAAATTTTACTGAAAAATTCTATTTTTGGAGATTTTGTATTTTATTATGCATTATATCGTCACTGGGAATTAGTCAAGGTTTTGACGTCCAGAATGTAAAATCTGTAGGCACCGAAGCAGGTACTGAAAGTATTAGAGAAGACGTTATATGGGAGTATTTATTAGATAAGTACTCTTCTTCTAGATCATCTTTAAGTGCTTCAGATCTAGCTAGAATGGTGGATAGTTTAGGAAAATGTCCTAGTTCTCAGAATGAAGTCAAAGCCGAGTCTGACCAAAAACATCCCTCTTGCCAAGGAGTTACTCTCAAGTTAAATGAAACTTACGACAAGTCTTCAAGCCTTAATCACGTCTGCCACAAACTATTGTTCTTCTTAGATAATCCCAATTGCTGCAATTCATCGTTGAATCCTGCTGAAAAAGGTTATCAAAGCTCAGGTTTGACTAGAGATGAATCATCGCAAATCAATACATCGGAGAAGCCTTCGACCGGAGAAGGTAACTTGTATTTGTAGACGCGAATTAGAAACCCAACGCATATGAAACAAAGGAATTTTAAAGAGTTTCCAATGCCCATTTGGCAAAGGCAAAATCATGGTATTTTCGGGTTGAATTCTTACTTTTGCGAAAACAATTTCGTAGGTTTCACCTGGAAAGATTGAGGTTTATTAGCTCACGGGTAGGGACTATTTTATAGAAAAATAAAACCTAAAAACGCTTAATGACCTCTCCTAAACATTAAAACATACAATTTTTCATTAGAATTTTTTCATAATATTTCAATACAGATTTAATTGCATAAATATCAAATAAGCTTCTGAATATATTCACCAAGAAATGAATACTTAGAATTTTATAAGTCATATTCCTTAATTATAAACAAATATTAAAGTTAAACATTTACGCTACACTCGATTAATTACCTTTCGCAGTCATCGTTTTGTTTTACACGATTGCATAGCCATGAAAAATTGAATGTTGATCTAAACCTGAATGGATTGTTATTGAGATTTTATACTGTATTTTTACCATATCATTTTATCTCTAATACTTTTAATGGTAACCTACAACATACATAATAGCACCAAATCAAAACCAGTTTCTTTAGAACGAGACTAGACTTTTAAACATAATCCCGAACCAGAGAATATACCACAAGTTATAACTGTTCTAGTGCGATTTTAACAAATGAAAGGGATCGTTAAGATTCCCTTTTTACGCTAGTTTGTAAGATCATTTCTGGTTGTTGACATTACGGTACAACAGTTATTATGTTATGAGCTCGGTCTGTATCTCTTTTTTTGCATGAGAAAACAGGAGTTTACCTATGTCATGTCATGGTGCTGAGGATAAATTGCCAACTCAAACTTGGTAGAAGCATATTTATTTTAGAAGGGTAGCCGTGTCGCATTCTTGGCTTTTAAAAACGATTATGTTCGTTCAAGGAGTCAAAGTTAAAAAAGCTTTCTTTAAACTAATTTGGACAGAAATGAGTGAAAGAAGATTACAATAAAAACATTGCCCTCAGCTTATCAGGAGATCAATATTAAATGTTATGTTGTTACAAGCAAATAAACTACGAACAAACACTCAAATTGGCTGTAGGAATTTTCATGCTCAATGTTTTGCTTGTTAATCCAATATTTATCATTTAATTTAAATTTTGATCCGTTTTTGAGGGTCATATTCTATAGCAGGTGCAATGTCACTGGTCATTATACTGTTTTTTTTTAAGTTAATCTAATATTCATTTCAACCTGAAATTATGCTGGCGTGGCGTGGCATTGACTTTTCGACTTACTGAAAGCTAAATCCACCGATTAAGATAACTCAAACTTGTTTCGCGTGTTCATTTTTCAATACAATGTACGATGAACGTGAATGATTTCGATATCTCCATAAAAAAATGCAGAATAGGCTATTTTAATTTTCCATGCAGTGCTTATGGAATAGTTTACTGAGTGCAAGGGAGGTTTTTCTTACAAATGTCAAACATGAGTGGGATTTAAATAAAAAAAGCATCATCGTAAACGTGAGTGATGCCATAAAATAATATACTACTGGAACTGGACTTTCCAAGTGCAGTTTTATCACCATTGCCAAACGATCCGTGTATACTATTCTGGATACTGGAATGAATGGCAAATTTTGTTATTTATGTTAAATGTTTTCTTAAGCCCTTTGAAACTGACCCATGGCGAAACTTCAATTCGCCAAATATCATGTCAAAGGTTAAACTTTGAGATACATCGAGAGTATATTCACAAAATAAATTCAACAGGGACAATTTGTTTCAGTTATTCATGAATCAAACCCTCTGATATCACAGCGCATGCATCTACATCGCATCTTTCCATTTTAGTTCTTGAGAACTCACACTAGACATATTTTGCAGGGAAGTAAGGAGAGTTTTTACTTAATACCTTCGAAAATAATAATGTTATCACGACTAAGAAATTGATTACACAATCTTATCCAAGTTACTAAAGTCTCTGACTGATGTTAAAGTTGGTAATAATTAATCCAACATAACGTAGTAATGCCGATGTCATTCATGAATATTTTGCTAATCCAATAATATGTATTTTGTTCTTGATACCTTTGTGTCTTCGAATAATCTTATTTCAATATCTCAAAATTATTTAATAGCAAATGCGTCTGCCTACTGGTTTTGTTATCGTATAAAATACAACGTAATTGGAGTTAAATATGCATATGTACATGCCCTAACTTGCAATTTTTACCTTTGTCTACCTTACAAAGGATGATCCTTGACCTACAAAGAAAATATTTAAATTATTTATTGAACTTTCAGTTTCAATAAACGTTCCCAACAGACCTTAAACACAAAGACCAAATAATGAAATTGAATGGCACGATTTTGATGTATTTTAGTATGGGGATATGGGATTCTGTGCGTGACCTTAATCAGCATGTGCTCTTTGGTCGGAGTGAGTGTGATGCCTTTTATGAAGAAGAACTTTTACAAGAACTTGCTAACTTCTTTAATCGGCCTTGCTGTAGGCTCCCTTACTGGTAGCGCCGTTTTTCACCTTCTGCCTCAGGTCTGACCGCTTTCCGTAATGGCATTTCATTAGGGCAGGCAAATGTTCCTAATTTCAAAATATGCCTGTGTAACTGGTCGTTAATTACGAAGGTTCATACTTACTATTTACAGGCTTTAGAGCTCCAGGTAAAAGATACAACCCATGAGTACTTAAACATTTCTTTGGTTCTGTGCGGAGGAGTATGGCTGTTCTTCATGGTGGAAAGAATCCTTAAATTCATCTCCGACTATAAAGACGTCAGAAACTTTAACAAATTTATCTTATTTTAAACGCCAAAGCAAAGGAACTATGGCAGAAAAGGGTTTCGTTACTATAAGTTAACCCTTATTTGTTTCAATAGAGAAAGGACAGACACTGGAATCGAGAAAAGATTTCCAGCGTAGTATCCTCAACCCCGGATAACAGTACAATTTCTATGCTAGTGGACAATGGAAATGGTTCGAAAAGGGATAGTGGAAATATCCGAAGTATCAGTATGTTGTGTGCAGCAAGTGAACCAGGAGTCGTTTATGAATGTCAAGAACAAGCTATCAAGGCATCTTTTGGGCATCAAGACGTGAGTGATTTATCTCAACAGGTTCAAAGTAGGGATGGAGTTATTTCCCCACGATTTGAGCCGCCTGGTAGTTTAACAATGGAAATATATCGGGTAGGTCATTTTGACAACTCTGCAATTTACAAATTTGCATTCAAATTTAGCAAAAAAAATGATTTGAGAATCTGACTGCCTGCTTTTGGCATTTTATATTGTGTTGTGTTATTTGTGTGACTTTTCTGCATTTGTAAGTGAAGCCGGAAACCCTAACTTGACTTTAGCATTCCTGCACTGGCAATATTCAATGTAATTAAAACGCTTTATAAATGCTTATCCATATTGAAAAATACAAGCTATTTTGCAGGGACTTTCAAGGGTTTGAGTGACTACTTCTGCTTCCTAACTTAACTAATTTCCAACTAACAGGGTTAAATAACCCATAACAGTTACCGGAGAACTGTCAAAATGATCTACTCGCTGGTCTTTCCTTGGGATTTAACTTCGGTCTTTCGTTGGGGGGTTGTTTTTTCTTCAAGCCAGACGACTAACAGGTAATCATTAAAGAGTTGTATATTAACTTTTAACTTTATTACTCTCTCCTTAAGAGACCAAGACTGACCAGTACTCATGAACACACCGTTAAGTTTGAGCAAGGGAAAGACAGCGTGATAGCTACAGTAGCATGGATGATAATTTTTGGAGATGGTCTTCACAACTTCATCGATGGTCTTTCTATTGGAGCTGCGTTTAACAAAAGCATCCTGACCGGCGTGAGTGTCAGTATGGCTGTTTTATGCGAAGAACTGCCGCACGAATTGGGTGAGCGCAATTAACATTGGATCTAGACGTAAGCGTATTTGAAAATAATTGGATGTTATATTTTTTCTCTCATAACAGGAGATTTTG
The DNA here is from genome assembly GCA_034682405.1 of Hydroisotoma schaefferi. NCBI lineage: Eukaryota > Metazoa > Arthropoda > Collembola > Entomobryomorpha > Isotomidae > Hydroisotoma > Hydroisotoma schaefferi. Next base: position 16,427 of record JAQFZX010000147.1, read on the forward strand.
CTGTGCTACTCAACGCTGGAATGTCTATTAAACAAGCTCTAACGTATAACTTCTTATCGGCGTGTACCTGCTATTTGGGAATGGCAGTTGGAATCTATCTGGGAGAAGATGCCAGTACTTACATCTTTGCTTTGGCCAGCGGCATGTTTTTGTACATAGCACTAGTGGACATGGTAATTATAATTAATATAAGAAACGGTAGTTTCTTTTGGGCTTGTAATAAAGCACCATTTACTTACATTTTCAGGTACCAGAAATGAATGAAATTGCTGAAGAAACTAGTAAAATATCATTAAAGAAAGGATTTGCTGTACTTTTCCTTCAAAATGTTGGTTTATTCATCGGAGTAACTACTCTCTTCCTCCTGGCTAAGTACCAAAATAACTTTAACTTATCGTAAATCAAGAGCTATAACCAATTAATTTAGTCATAAAACGCTTCGAGATTTCAGTCGATAATATATTTATTTTGTGAACAAATACTGTCATACACGTAATGTTAACTCAATTAGGTTCATACCACTTTACTGTACTGCAGTTTACTAATATTTATACATGGTGTACTCTTTTAATTCAGATTCAGTTTATTTAAAGAGGTTACTAAAATTCGTTACTCTGAGATGTATTTATAATTGTTCTTAAAATTATCTTTTATTAAAGTTCATCCTCAATAAATATTTACTGTGAGTCTGAGTGGTATGAGTCAAAGCAGTAATAGGATTGTTTGTGAAATATTTCGGCGACCAAGGGTTCATTACTTTACATTTAGCCCTTCATTCTACATTTCATTGAAAAGAACTCTTTCTTTGCATCTTTTGACTCCTTGGAAGAAGCACTATGCGGTCAAGTATTTCTCAAACTAATTCCTACTGTGCCACAAAACAAAGTCTGGAAAGAAGGGTAAGATTCATAAGCTAAAGAAAGGATTCTTCAGCAGTTCTATTGTACTGCACTTCTGTATGCATCATGCCAATAACCTTTTTGATACATTATTGGACATAAATTTAAAGAAACCTAACTTAACTACCCCTCTACCCCAAGCGTGGCTCTAATCTCTCTTAACTCTTGCCCATTTGACTCATTCTGGGCAGAGAAAGAAATGAATCAATTTCCACTTGCATAAAATGTGCCCTGGGCACTGTCTTCGATTATTTAATTTAGGTCTTATCTAACTTTGCTTTGGTTTGCTATAGATCACCTAAGCAATGAAGTCCGTCAACATCAATCTGAAAGGGTTTCTGTTGACTCAAGATATACGAGGACGAGCTTGGTGTTGATTTTGTTTTACAGTCACACTGGCCGGTTTTATAGTTTATCATATAAATTTCCAAGCATTAATAACATTAGAAATATCAACACACGATGTGACTCGGTACAATGAGTGCAATATCATGATCATAATTACATAAATATTTCTGATACATAGTTCAGTGCTGGGTGGCTCAAAAACTGTTAAATGGTCCCCGTAAATAGGCATGCCATTTAAGCTATACTCTTAACACTACATAATAGCCTGTACTCTATTTATATAAGAAATATCAACTTGCATTATCTAAATCTGGGAAAATCTTTCAGTATAGGTAATGAAATGAAAGGATGATACCATAGGATTTTGAAATGGCGTATCAAAAACCGTATGTCGTTAACCACGGGCAAACCATACAAATATTAAAACTTTCAAAGCCAAAACTTAAAATATTATCGGCAGGTCAATGTTCATTGGATGTTGACTCATTTGATTCATTTCCATAACACATCCATGCCGGGTTGCGACCAACTAAGTGCTCTTCTGGAATAAGACGACCTTTGATATCATGCAGTACGGACTTCCTGAAGTTTAGCCATTGTTCCTCCCAATTGGCATCTCATAATAAATTGTTAGGCGTTCCTGCGGTTTCTAATCTAATTTCTTGCGTCGCCACCATCAAAAACAAATGTCTCTTATTCATTATTGTTAGGGATTTACTTTGTGTTCTTGTAAGCAAGACAAAATATTAAAACCTTACCATTTTCTATCAAAGGTTCCTTTTTGGTCCGTCCGTGAGTACTAATTCGTACGACCACCTTTAGTCAAAGCTATTTAGATAAGTGTTGATTGCCATATTAATCAAGAATGAATTCATCATCGATGCCCATGCAATGGGTGCCTGTGGTCATCAGTAATTTTTCTATGGATAACTTTTCAACGGGAACAAGAAGCATGTCCACTATCAGTCCTATTCATGCACGAGGGGGGGTTGTTTCTGCCAAGCCATTGACCATTGCTGAAGGTACACAGCAAATGAAGCATGTTTGTAATTCTGCGTTGCACCCAGAACGGTCCGTGTGCTGCGCTATCCATTATAAATGATTTGGAAACATGAACGAATTTAATTTATGTTTGTATTTTTTTTTCAAAATGAAATGTAGCATGGGGCTGGGCCTTTCTCTTTGTTACAATTATCAATTTATCCTCCGTGATGGGAATAATATTTTTCCCCTTGATGAAGAAATCATTTTATACAATAGTAATGAGGGCTATGATCGGTCTTGCTATAGGATCTTTGAGTGGTTCTGCACTTTTTCATCTCATACCTGCGGTAACTGATTGTTCAGCACAAAATCTACAAGAAGTTATTTTCCGATGATATCGTCAATTATCCATTACAAATCATCATACATGATGTTTACAGGCATTTGAGTTGGGCGAGGAAAACGAGAAGGGTCAAAAGTACAGACATATTGCTGCATTCATTTGGATATCAATTTGGATAATAATGTTGCTCGAGTGTACTATTAAGATTGTCGTGAAAACTAAAACGGTAAGCATCTCATCTCACTGGAACAATCACATGCGAAAGGTTTCAAATGCATGGTTTCTTATTCTTTAAAAGATGAAACAAAGGAAAAATAACTCAGTGAGAATGGTTACAAATCGGCTAAAAAATAACAATCATTCAAAAACCAACGGAGATGGCCCCCCTATAGAGAGCAGATCGGATGTGAATGATGACGAAGAGGATAAAAAGTCTGAAAGCTCTTTTAAAGCTGTAAGAGCTTTCTTAAAATTTATTTGTCAGTTCGTGTGTTGAAAAATATGATGTATGATTAGCCAAGATAGGCTTTTTCATAATAACGCAAATATTTCCAGAGTCTAAGCCGGATTCCAGTGTATCACAGTACGTTCAGTTTAAACAAGACTGCAATAGAAGCCCTTACGGAGGAAGACGATTTGGGGGAGAACCCCCCTACAATTAAGACGGTAGCGTGGCTGATAATTATTGGAGACTCTTTACACAATTTTATCGACGGGGTCTCAATAGGAGCTGCTTTTGTTAATGATTTCTGGACTGGAGCTATCATCTCTTTGGCTATTATGTGCGAAGAGTTTCCTCATGAGCTGGGCAAGTAAACGCGAGCAAAAGTTATCATTGCAGACTGAAGCATACGCTTCTTCAATGCGGGCATAAAATGGATTACATTTTACGGAGGGCATGCATTCCTTCATGAATCAATAATTTGTTTAATCACAGATTGTAAACTGTTTTAGGAGACTTTGCAATCCTGATTAGCTCGGGATTCACAGTGAAGAAAGCCTTGTTGGTAAACTTTCTGTCTGCTCTCACTTGTTACCTTGGAATGGCTCTTGGTATCCTCCTTGGAGAGATTCAATGGCAAAATTACATTTTTGCATTTGCTGCAGGAATTTTCCTCTACGTTAGTTTGGCAGATATGGTGAGAAAAAAACGGACCAGTGGAATATGGAATATATGTCGAAGTCGCACTTGCAACCCCCGTAGCCTAAACGCTTGCTAATCTTATTCTAATGTTCCAGATTCCTGAAATTACAACGGTCATTGAAGAATTGAGCGGAATTGCTCCAGACCAAGCCTGGAAGGTTTTACTCAGCCACAATATCGGGATTTTAGTTGGAATTTCAATTCTTTATGCATTAGCCGTATATTTACCCGTATAACTTTGAAGTAATTGTTGTTAGCTTTCTCATAGGCAAACATATTTTTATACGTCACATATAACATTGTACGTAGCAACTTGTAGATTGGTTATTTGTTTGTACTATCATCTGAAATTTGATGTTTTTAATCTAGCTCAATCAATTACCTAATTCTGTAAAGATGTAAATTTCTATAAACACTTGCTACAGTTTGATTCAGTTTGCGTTAGACATTTTATGAAAATAAAGTATTTTAAGTTCGGAATTGTCCCTAAGAAACAGGATGAAAGGTATAAAGTGAAACGTGATAGTAAAAGTTATCATACAAGACTGGCCTCAATTGGTTCAACTTCGAAAGAAAAATTATTATCTGTCAAACTTTCTTAGCAATGAACCTTCAGTACAAATATAATAAATGTTTTGAGATGGCCTGCGCCCTTATTGCTCCAAAAATAAGGCATTTTAATGTTATTCGATTTAAAAAGATTTATTCAGACTTAATTCTCGTGCTGTCTGTATACAAGATAAGAGTCAATTCCCATTAGCAGATGGGAAATTTTAGGCCCTATAAACCAATATTTAATCAAACACAATTACGCCAGATAGTTATAAGTATTTTGATGGATGCCCGCAGCGTGCAACAGACGGGACTGATTATAAATTAAGTTTATAATATTTTGAGTTACAGAAAAGGGGCTGGTAAATTTTGCAATTATTTTTGTTAATCCACGAATTGCACAACTAATTTAACAAAATATCGAATTGAATTAACAACGCTAATTTATGTATTTAACACAAATTATTTTTCGCTTCGCCTAAATTTCACACAAATAAAGCTACAATTGTCTGGACTCAATATTTTTAACACAGGTAAAAATGGCCCGAAAACGTGTCAGCCATTTGTTTATTAGGGGCTTGAAAAAATCCATGAAAAAATGAAAAATCAAAAGTGTACATAATAACGTTAACCACCTTGGTGCTTCTTGCTACAAACAAGGCCGCTTTCACAATTACTTCATGCCCGTTTGAAATACCTCTTGGCTTGGACACCCGATGGATGCTTCATGGTCTAAAACAAGAAAAACCCAATCCATAACTTTTCCTAAACCTTTACAGCAAAACCTCAACAAATTAAAATGTATTCCCTTCACTTACAACGATAAGCCCAGTATCAGTGAAGAGGTAGTGTCTCTCAAAATTCCCTTTCTCATCGCTAGTACTCTTGATAATGAATTCACTATCCCCTTCCTTTGTTGCGATGCACTGGAAAAATAAATCAATAAATTAGCGCATGGCGGACATCATAATAAACCTTACTTTTTCCCCATTATTATTATTATTATTATTATTATTATTATTTTACCTCAAAGACATCTCCACTCGGCATGGTCTCTTCGTAAGTTTCATTCAATTTGAAACTTTGTTCAACCGTTCTCATGAAACTAACCGTTTTGAACAACCAACATTCCTCTTCGTCACCATCTTGGCTAACTTCCATCGATGGGGATGTGGTCAGCATTATCTTTCTTGCAATCCATGGAACACCTATTTATCAAAACTACATTTTAAAATACATAATACCCTCATAATCTCAGAACAACTAACAACTAACAATTACCGTATTTCCGGAAATTACTCCCCCCCCCCCCGAAATAACTCCCCCTACCTTTCTTATTCCATGTTAAAAATTTCCCCCATCGTGCATCATTCGCTAAAAGTTTGTTTAATTTTTCCTTTGAAATAAACCCCCCCCCCCAGGGAACTAATTTCCGGAAATACGGTATTTAAAAATAGCATTTATTAATAAAATAAATAATAATAATTCCTCCTACCAGCAGCCGTATAGAACTCGTCCAAGTTCTCATTCCTTTCCAACTTGTAGTTTCCAACTATCTGAACCATTTTTACTCTGTAATTATCAAATATTTAAAAAAAAAACCCTTAAATATAATTCATTAATTCCTTAAATTCAAAGAACAAAGAGAACAAAGATTTATAAAATTTATGGACGCAAGCAAATGGCAAATATCCCAATTTCATACCTCTTTTAGTCAACCAAATAATCAATATATCACCCAAAAATAATTTTTATAACCACCAAAAACTATCAGTTATCTTGTAATAAATTATCAGTGTTTTATTATTTTTTAAAAAAATATGGTATTCTTGTGGAAGAAGAGGCAACGCAACAGGCCGTTTTAGTTGTTGTCTGAGTCTAGCTTGCTGGAATGGGGTTATTTTAGTTGGTTTGGTAAACGCAATTCCAATCCAATGCGATGCAGCTAATGCAATGCAGCTAGCTAATGCTAATGCTAATGCAATGCAAATGCTAAATGCTACTCTCACCAAAAACTGATGCTTTTATTATTATTATTTAGGCTGGCTATGCCAAAGTGTGAAAAAATGCATGCAGTTAGTATCAGTAGAACAAAGAAAGACCTTCAGGGAACTTATTCCTTGGAAAAAAACCCCGTATAAAATCAACAATGTTGAAGAAACGCGTTTAGAGTATGTTCTAAAAGTTGGATATTTTATACGCATCAGTTCGGCCAGCTTTTTGCGTCAAACAACCTAAATATTGTGGTAATACGGTCATTAAATCCTCGAGAGTAGGCCGCGGCTTGTGCATAAAAAAATTATGTCTTAAAGTATCTTTATCATGGGAATGATGGCATGCGGCTTACTTAACGCGGGCGGCCTACAGTCAAGGTTGTCGGTGATGATGAAGAAGCATGGTAGTGGTTTTGTACTGTCTGCTAGACCTGTTTGTGGTGAAAATAGTGGATAATTGCATTAGCAAGATGCAATGCATGGCTTTTTGGTGGTTTGTAATAATGTAAAGCTAGCTAAAGATGGCTGGATAAAGGGAGATGAAATTATAACTTTTATAACAGATAGATTGGGTTATAATAAAGGTTTGCACAGCATTGATAGCCTGGGCTCCGTTATCTGGACAACTTTTCTAACATCTACACTACACCAAAAGGAATCTCACTAGTTTTTTCCGATAGCATGCAAGCATGTTTAAGACCTTTTGAGAAGTCTTTGTGTCTGTAGACATATGCAGATGCTTAAAAATGGTTGTGGGTGATGGTGGGATTTGGGATAGTTTATGGCATGCTTGTCGCAAGTCAGAGGGTAAAGGTAAAGAAACGAGAGATGATAAGGTATTACGATAAGGTAGGATCTTAGCTTTGAGAGGATCCATTTTTACGTTCTTCTGTAGACATTATAAAAAAGGTTATTTGCATACAGGTTTAGCGATAGACGAAGCTATGTAGATGAACTGTTGAGGAGATGATTCTTTTTAAATTAACTGAAATTACTGTATTTCAGGTTTAAAACCTCTCCTAAGTATAATACCTTGTTCTCATCTACAAAATAAACTATGTAAAGCCAATAATACCCCTTGCCTAAAATATTTAAGGTCAGAAGTTCATGCATTTAGAAAGGACTCAGGCAATGGCTTCAAACCCCTTGGGATTTACACTGGGGAAACTATTTACGGGGGGGGGGGGTTAAAACAAAAAATAGGGTATTGTTCATGTCTCGCTTGTTCGAAGAATATTATCATCGCATTGCTTAGGCTTTTAAGCAATACTGATTAAAACTAGAACCCAATCCAGCCAGTCTCTTTGTAAAGACGTTTGACCTGGGAATTCAGTCTGGTGCGGTCAATAACAAACAAAATAAGTTTAAGCTCTACATAAGTAAGATTTATATTATTGGATAACCAAATTTTGATGATGGGATTGGGTAGGGTAGGATGTTTTTTCAGTGAAGCCCTATGGCAAGGTTTAATGTATGCAATTCAAGTATCTGTCAACCACCCATGAGTTAATTTAAGGAAAGGGACGGGCTAAAGTTTCGTTCTGCAAATGCTTATAAACATGAAGTTTTAAAAGAAGTGTTTTAAATGGAAAACTATAGTCCCTTACATAGCTGAAGATTGCTTGGAAATATAATTTGAATTTTGCAAAATAGGCAGATATGCAGACAACAAAAGGTTCATTTATGCTTAATTTAATCGGCTTTCATTATTTTTAGAATGGCGAAGTTTGTCCTTCATGGAGTCTATTTTTTTTAATAAGAATTACAAATAAGGGTTAGAAAATAAGTAATTTCAAATAGCAGCCATGGCAGACTATGCTGGGGTATCGTCGCTTGTAAATCAAAACGATTTCACTGAAGAAAATATCCAGTTCGTAAAAAATAAGATACATTGCTCAATTCTTGAAGCGGAAGTTGCCAACAGGCGTTTCTTGGACTATTCGGATGAAATTTTTGTCAATGTCAGTAAACGACGGGAGCTTATCTTAAAATGCGGTAAGGATAGTCTTACGAATGGAATGTGACAACCGCAACCGTCAAGTCTTACTTTTAGAAAATAAAAGATATAGAATCGATAAACCTCCCACAGAAACACTAAAATCAAAGATAATCGATCTCGAGATTCAGAATAAACCAGAGGACTTCCCAAAGCCAGGGACTTACGATGCAACATTTGCATTTTTGGAAGGCGGACCCAATGACCTAGAGACTAACTATGGGAATCATTTTGAAGTCAAAATGGCCATGCACAAATTCAGGGATTTGATTAACACTTCCTACTTTGAGTTCAAATCTCGACCACTTGGGCCGATGTACTCACAAGTTTTCATAAAGGTTTCATGTTTCTGTATTCGTACAAACAAATAAATATTTAATAATGTATGAAAAACAATTTGAAGAATACTGAACCCCTTTTTAGAATGAAAAGTGGGCAGCTTTAACTGAGCACGTTTTGGGAAAATACCTCTTTACCTTTGTTGTGAATAATGATCATGATGAAGAGCTATTGCTTCGACTAGTGGAGAGTTTTGAAGACTTGTACGGTGAGCAAATCGGATCTGAGATTCCATCCCCGATCATAAAACGCATTGATTTCATTAAAAAGGTTGATATGAATGAATAAACCAATTCCTTAAGAAACTTTTAACTGAAGCATTTCATGGCAAATTCTAGATCAAACTTTGTAATTTAAATGATTTTATACTTTCAAATTCAGTTTAAGCCTTTGGAAGAACGAATAAGTGAAGTCACTGGAATGGAATGCGAAAGCATAAATATGATGGATGCCTTCGCGTTCCGATTCGAAGATGTCATGAATGTCTGGCAGGTTTTTCTAAATGATGTTGTGGATGTACAGAGACTTGTGTTGGTTAAAAGCGAACATGATGCCTTTCTTCTAATGCATGACCAAAGAAAGTAGGTCAGATATGACTACGACCGGGTTGACCGGCAATAAAAACTGCAACGCCCACTTCGGTTTTTGCAACATATGAGTGTTAAGTATATTATTTGACATCTTAAAATTATTTTTCATAGGGTACCCCCCTCGCAGCATCTGGTTAAGATGGCATATAGTCTAGATGGATTTCAAATATTTCCATTTCCAAAGTTTAAAACTTCACTAATCCAGCTACCTCCGCAAGCTCGGTATATAAAAATTTACATGGATGATAAAATCAAGTAAGTCAGCTTTTTTATAATTTTCCTGTCAAATCAGCAATTAAGAGGCCTGCAAATCTAAAAAAGAACCTGCAAGAAGAAATTACAATATCCACCGCACAGTGGATAATTTTCGTAACTGATTAGTTCATGTATTGTGTACATATTTTATATTTTGGCTATATATGTAATATAAATGTAGTGCGATTTGACCTTTTTCTCGGTTTTTTTAATTAAAGTTCCCTAAAGGAGACCCTTCAATCCCATAAGACAGAGATTCAAGATATTTCCATCGCTAATGAGAAACTGAGAGGGTGTCAAATACAAGCGATGAACAGATTCGACGTCTGCAAAGCAACTCGAAAGTATTATGAGCAAAAAGAGAAAACATTTAATCAAGAAATTCTGGATAATAATAACAATGATGTGCAATGAATAAATCTATACTTTCTCCGGTATACAATCAAGTTACGCCTTACGCTTCGAACGTCTTACAATAGTCAGTTTAAATCAAATTACATACGATTATTTAGACAAAAAGTAAGTGATAAAATTAGCAAAAAATAGATAAATGAATGCATTAAATAAAGTGTTATAAATAGCAAAATGTATATTTATTTATGTATTCAGTCTTTCCATAGACCGTTGCATCTTACAAATCGTTCGCTATTCTCGTTGGTTTTTGCAGTGGACTGGCCAGTTGAGTATGCATGTTTCATTTGTTTATTTTAAAAACTTAAATCTGCGGAAATCTTCGATTACAAAAAATGCTACTATTTTCAGTTACTTTTAAGGATACATATGATTCCTCTGAATTTTTAAAGGAGTTATAGCCGGTCGTAAAACACAATTCTGTCACGCTCATTTTCCTGGGTAAAGAATTATAAAGCTACAATGTAAAAAATAAAAGTATCAAAGTTTTGGTTCTTTTTAAATGCTAACTAGTGTCATACGATCCTAGCTGGTGGAACCAGTCTCAAACCTTTTGCTTACTGCTCTCATCAAAGCTCAGAGTGATCTCGTCAACTAATACGAGCCTAGCTTCTTGAGCTCTAGTATGAGTTGATGCTTTTAAATTGTCTTAATCTTCTTCTTTCTTCATTATTAATATTTTTACACACAGCTGAAAAACATGCATACATGCACTCATCTCTGCTAGCTACAACTTCTACAAATACTGCATACACTATTCGAAGAAAAGGTGGAGGAAACTCAGTCCAGGCCGGACAAGTAGGGTTAACGGCGGGTGCTTGTTCAGCTATCCGGTACAGTATAGAAAGAAGAATCAGAATCAGAAAAAATATATGCCATATCTTTTATTTCAAAGTAAACTTTTACCAGGTCTCGTCATTACAATTCTAGTCCTACTAATACTTTTACTTCTACACTTCTATCCATTTACAAAAACAGAATGCTACCACTATACCACCAGCCTTGTGCACATCTTGAGATCGAGATCTTTGCATGTGCACATGAGGACTAAGACAGTCAAAATAATATACCTGACGTAGTGCACAGTTAAATATACACAACCTTGGCATTAGATCGCTTCAACTCATTAAAGGAAAAATAAGTTGACTTCAACTTCTTCTAATGCTCCACTTGATAACTGGTGGACATGACCCTATCCAGCTAGAAAGTATGTATGGATTACACTGTAATCATTACAGATATAGAAGCATAGATAGAAAAGTTGATGTCCTTCTTAAAAATCCGGCATCTTAACCAGCCTAACTGACTTAGTAACTTAAACATAGTTTAACCCTAACCATCCACTATCCACCACCAATAAAACCAGCACACAACATACTTGTACATTAATTAATGTCCTCAACTACTACTACGACTGCAAATCATATTTGCAGCGACTCTCCAGTAGTAATGGTAAATCTAAATCTAATGCCTGATTATACTTAACTTACCAAAGTAAAAAAAGCACTAGTAGTGTAAGAAGTTTTTAATCTTCTTCGTCTCAGTCTCCCAATCTTGAAATATCGCTTTATTATCGGCTCCATCCATCCTACCGAGCCGGCAGCAAAATATATGTGCAAATAGTTATCATAGAATAACCTATACAAGTCTACAGTGGAGTCAAATTTAGGTCGTTAAGATTAGCATTCTTTGATTCATTATACCTTCTTATGTTTTCGTATTTAAGGGTTTTGGGATTTAAGGTCAAGGTTATCAGTGTAGAGTGTATAGGGATCCTTTTAATTCACTCGTAGTGATCGTGGGAGCTTTCTTAGTCCTCACTACTGGGTGATTATCCAGGGTGTTGAATCTGATAGGATTATATAAGCATGATAAGCAACTGGGCAACTTTAATAGTGTGATACCTGGAAGATAGAGCTAATAGCTTAGCTAGAAGATAAGACGTCAAGCTTTTTTATTTACAGTGAGGTGAGATAGACCGGTTGCCAGCCAGTAAGAGTCAAGACTTGATAACGCAACTGTTAAAGCTGACATCGGCTCAAAGCGATACACATTTCAGGGGCTGGACTTTTGGACAGCGATAGCTTCAGGAAGAAGACAAAGGGAATTGAGCCCTATTTTGGAGATAGTTAGGTAAGCATTGCAAAAAATTCAAAGGGAAAGTATGCATTTGTTTCACTCATGGAAAATCCCATGCCAACGTTTTTTGCAAAGTTTGCAACTAAATGGATTTTTATTTTGGGTCCTTTAAAGTTACATTTCAAGTTTTTTTGGCTTGTTCTGATATAGGCATTTCAACAAAACAAAAGGGTTTAATTTTTAATTTTTCAGGCCTGGGACGCGGACATATACTTTTGTTAAGAATCCTTATCATGACTTTAATTAGCTAAGAATGAGAAATACTGTAGATTTCCTGCGTCGACTTAGATTAACAATAAATGAAAAGTTCGAGGAAATGAGGTAATTCTGGTTTGAATTTTTGAATTAGCTCGTTTCATCAGAGGAAATTTCATAACTATGGGAGGACGATGGTCCAGCTTGAACCCGTCGGAAGTACCTGTACCTGACCTTAATAATTTGATGGAACTTGACCCTGGAATCAGACCTTTTGAACATGACATCCGAAGAAGGTAGACCAGTATGGAAATTCTTACGTCTGTGCTTTACTAGCTAATATTTGCTGATAGGTATGCCGTTTATCTGGATTGGATTGAAGGAATAGACCAACAAGAGGGTGGCTTTGAAAACTTTTCAAAGGCTTATGAGAAGTTCGGGATTCATGCTTTACAGGATGGAACAATCCACAGCTTGGAGTGGGCCCCAGGGGCGGAAGCTCTCTACCTGGCTGGAGATTTCAGTAAGTTTAGCTTCTTTTTTAACTATGTCGTACAGTTTGAAAGGTTTTGATAAAATAAAATAAGCTTGTTTAGCACTTCAAGCGTATTCATTTATCTTTCTAGACAATTGGAATAGGACGGAATTTCCATATGAAAAGCAGGAATATGGTAAATGGACGCTGACCATTCCACCGAATGCTGATGGGACTCCAAGGATTAAACATCTTAGTGAAATAAAGGTAGACTGCACACTAAGATAAAAATAATCCATAGTTTTTTGTATTGTAACTGCTTTACGTATGTAGGTCGTTGTTAAAGACAAACATGGCAGTCTCTTAGACAGAATTTCGCCATGGGCTCGGTATGTAGTTCCGCCCCCGAAGGAACAAGGATTTGTGTTTAAGTACATTTTTTACAATCCCCCTAAGGTATTTGTCAAATTGCATAATTACATCTTACGTTCTTTATAACATGTTAATTAATTGTCTATAATTCAGGAAACAAAGTACCTGTTTAAAAATCCAAGACCACCAAAGCCTAAAAGTCTAAGGATTTATGAGAGTCACGTTGGAATTGCTTCGGATGAAACCAAAGTTGCGACGTACAATGAATTTGCAGACAATGTTATTCCCCGTATAAAGAAACTGGGTAAAGAATATTATTTTTTAATACTGATTTAAAATCATTCATGATTAACTGTACGAATCCTTTTGTTAGGTTACAATACTATTCAGTTAATGGCAGTCATGGAACATGCTTACTATGCTAGTTTTGGGTATCAAGTAACATCCTTCTTCGCCGCTTCAAGGTAAGTTTACTTAGCAGTTATCCTACTGGATAACCCTTTTACTACAATTCAACAATCTTTTTTTCCAGTCGCTATGGAACACCAGAAGAACTGAAAAGAGTCATTGATGTTGCTCATCAAAATGGCCTTACAGTTCTGCTTGATGTGGTCCACTCACATGCCTCTAAAAATGTTCTGGATGGATTAAATGGCTGGGATGGGACAAATGCTGGATATTTTCATGACGGACCCAAAGGGGAACATTCTCTTTGGGACTCTAGGCTGTTTAATTATCACAAGTAAATCTGAAAACCTGTAAATAGTTTCTATTTACTGGCGAAGGCTAAATGTTGTTATTTCTCTCTGCCTCCAGTCACGAAGTTCTTCGATTTCTTCTGTCCAACCTTCGATGGTACATGGAAGAGTACCAGTTTGATGGATTTAGGTAAAGTTACGATTTATTAGATTGTAAAAGAGTACAATAGCAATTTGATCTATAAAATTTGTTCATTTTTTTTAAAAAGATTTGATGGAGTAACTTCCATGGTGTATCATACGCACGGAATGGGCCATGGATTCTCAGGCGATTACAATGAATATTTTGGCCTTAATTCCGATACGGATGCACTGGTTTACTTAATGTTGGCCAATGAGATGATCCACAAGCTTTATCCCAATGCAATAACCATCGCTGAGGTAAGACGAGCATTGGAGTTAGTTGCATTCTTTATTTAAATAATTTTATATTTAATTTAACTTTAAAATATTTTAAAGGATGTATCTGGTATGCCGGGACTCTGCAGACCCGTTTCTGAAGGAGGAGGAGGTTTTGATTACAGACTTGCAATGGCAATTCCAGATAAATGGATTGAACTTCTTAAAAAGTGCAAGGTCGAAAAGCGTTTTTATTCATTCAAATTTAATATACTGTCAATTCAATTTTTTTAAAAGTACTTATAAAGTCTTATAAATATCTCAGGATGAGGAATGGGATATAGGAAACATCATACATACTCTAACGAATCGTAGATGGACGGAAAAGGCTATTGCTTATGCTGAAAGTCATGACCAGGTACTAAAAGACCGTTATTAAAATGTCTTTAAAACTATTGCCTCTTAACCGTCAGATTTTAGTTTACTAAGCAATTTACTAAATAGGCTTTGGTCGGGGATAAAACTATCGCATTCTGGTTAATGGACAAAGAAATGTACACGCATATGTCTACCTTATCCGACCCCAGTCCAATAGTTGATAGAGGGCTAAGCCTGCATAAAATGATTCGTCTGATAACCATGGGTCTTGGTGGTGAGGGATACCTGAATTTCATTGGTATGGAGGTTTAAACTAATTATTCATATACTCGAGTTGATTACATCGTATCATTGCAGCCAGTTGAGTTGAAACCCTGAATTAATTAAAGGGAACGAGTTCGGTCATCCTGAATGGCTCGACTTTCCTAGAATTGGTAACAATGACTCCTACCACTACGCCAGGAGACAATTTAAACTAGTAGATGATGAGCTTTTGAAGTATAAATTCTTGGGAAGGTTTGATGCAGCGATGAACCATCTGGAAGAAAAGTATGGATGGTTACATAAAGACTCTGTAAGTATAAGCCTAAGAAAACATTACCATTAAAAATAATTTCAAATGCTGGTTTGTTATCCAATCAATATATCTTCAAAACGTAGGGTTATGTTAGCTGGAAACATCAAGGAGACTTGGTTGTTGTATTTGAACGAGGAGGTTTGGTATTTGTCTTCAATTTCCATCCCACGAGCAGCTTTCCAAATTACAAGTAAATTACGTAAACTGTTACTCTCTCGTAGAACCTTCTTCATGAATCTGATTTTTATATATTCCCTTTCAATTTTTAAGAATTGGAGTTGACATTCCTGGAAAATATAACATCGTGTTGGACAGTGATGCTCAAGAATTCGGTGGTCATCAAAGGCTTGATCATTCTACCGAGTTTTTAACTCTCGATGAAGGATTCGCTAATCGACGTTCCTCTCTAATGGTACACTTAGTGCAAAATAAGCTTCCTTCAGCTCTTATGCTCGTAGCTCTCGTCTTTATTATTGAAAATATAATGTCAACATTGTTCATTCCATTCATCTGAAATTCAATCGAATCTATTATATTTTGCAGGTATATTTGCCATCAAGGACTGCTTTTGTTTTGGGAAAAGTGGACCCATAAAATAAAGCTGTTGAAATAAACGCATCCGCTAAACTCAGTTCTTCCAAAACTATACAAGCAATAATAGCGGCCATATTTGTGGATCTTGTACCTCTACAAATTCTATGTGCCAATCGAATAGTGTTGTAAAAGTTGTAAACATTCAAGTCCTGTTTTCATTGCTCAGAGATCTGACTTAACTTAACAATGCCTCGGATATTTATAATAATACATAGTAAAAAATATAGGGAAATATTTTAAGAATAATGATTAACTTTACATGACTAACAGACCGTTTATTTAAAATTCATAAATAAACTAGCATTTGTCAGTACACGTTCGAGTTTAAAATCAAACCAAAAGTTTCAAAATGCAGCTGACTAAAATGATCTAACCAGTTTTTCATACATATTAATGCTATCATAGTTATCACCTTCAATTCAATTAGTATTCAATTCAATTCAATACAAGCTTTTTGTAACCTTTTTCCTGAGGATTTGCTAAAACTCTCCTTACCAGCACCACCCGTCATGCTTCTTCTTGGCCTTGCCCTCCTTTTATTGTTTACACATATTGTTAAATCGTATCATTGACTTCCATAAAGGAGTAAAGTAAATTACTGGTTGGTAAAGCATTTTCATGTTTCGGATTTTAAACTTTTACACATTATAATTCTGCTCAATCCTATACCCTTCATTTGTCCAAAAATATCAACGTTCTTGGTGAGGTTTTTTTTTTAGTAATTATCTGAATAATGAAAACGAGAGGTACACGATCCGCTTCTTTTGTGCACATTTCTTCCAGTATAATATTTCATATGCTGCATGTATGGATTGAATTTCGCCCCCACATTGCATTTTAAATCGCGTTAACTAACATCTTTACTTTATTTACTGCTAAACGAAAATTTCATAACCAACTTGCAATACATTCACTAAACCAGAATGATGCATATGCCTTCAGTAAGAAAGAATGAAGTATGCACATTAAATTCTCTTAATTACAAAAACGTGGGATATTTATGGAGATAAAGGCAATGAATAGTTTTGGCTTCTAAACATCGGGAATTAACTGGGTACTGTTCGCAGCTAGAAGTCCCTTCAGTTCAATGAAGTTAAGTATAATACCTAATTAAACACGACAGCAAATAATGAGCTGCTACAGTACCCATTAAAAAGATTCTTGACGGTAACCTTTAATAATAACTTATTCACGTTTTTCATAGCCATTAAATAAGTCTTTGATAAGTATTTAAGTATTTAGAAACAATTAAAGAATCTAAACGACTTCTGAATCTGTAGGGGGGATTAATCATGTCAAATTCAATACCGATCCTAACAACAAAAACCCTAACACAGGATCATCGCAGATAAGGAGGGTCAGCATCATATAATCTACCGCTACCCTATATCATGATTCATTAATCTAAATCCAAGCTAAAGACACATAATTCAGTAATTTAACCAAAACGCCAGCTCTAGTACTTTATTTATCAGAACCAGGTTGAAGCAAACAAATAATATACCTTGTTAAAAACCAATAACGTTGGACGGAAAGATATATAGACACTGACAAGAACGACAGCATGCATGTCTCTGTCTTAACAGTTTTTGAGATATCTGTAAAGTGAACGCCGACGTTCGTTGAGGTAGAAAAAGTTAACAAGGCCCAGGAGGTCCAGCTATCTTTTGCATTTCTGTCCACTAACTAATCCTCACCACGATGAATTAGAAGCTTTTCAATTACTGGTTCGAGTATTTTAACTCAACCAGGTGCCAATGCCAGGTCAGGTAACTTAAAGGTAATTCAAGTATTACTACATTACATTAGAATTAAAGTTGAATTCTCCTACTAGTAGTAAATGAAAAAATGCAAGATTATATGCCATACAACGTAATACAGAAACAAAGAGAGATATGAAGTGGTGGCTTGTCATACTTATTGTGCAATAATGTATCAAAGGAACCATAACTTAATGACATGTTTGTTGGTTCTTTACCTTTTTGCTGGAGTTTAATAAACCCCAATTACATTTTACTTGTTCGGGTCCAACAGTACTAAATACTGGGTTACTCGTCCCTTATGCTTCTACTTTATGCTACTTCGCCATTACGCATAGATACGTTATAATTTCAAAGGGTGTAGGTACGGATTGTTCCCTCGGTGAAGGAAGAAAGTGCTCCCGTTCCGAGAACGGTGACTATGGCGTTGAATGCCTCCCACAACGAGATTTCTTTAGGTAGGGTAATTTTGCACATAAGCATAAAGAAAAACCTGTTCATTAGACCATAGCCAAGCTCATTGATTGATTACAAACTAACTTCTATTCCTACCATTTTTGCTACTTCAAAGGAAAACAAGAATTTGAGACCTGAGAAAAATTACCATGAACCGAAAATCGACAAATTGTAGGAAATGTAGTCTTCCATAAAAACCCCCGAGGTCTTCAATATAATTTTCCCGAAATTAACCCCCCTCCCCGGAATAACTCCCTCTTACCTTTCCATATTAAAAATTTTAATTCACCCTATCTTGCCCATGTTAAACATTTTTTCAATTTTTCCTTTGATGAATAACTCCCCGGGGGGAGGAATTTCCGGAAATACGGTAATCCTCTTGTCAACAACGGAGGTGCTTGGTAAAAGAAGGTTGCATGTTGAAATTGTAACCCATCAGCTACTTGAAATTTCTCTTCTACTCTACCACCTACCGTATTTCCCGATTTACTTCCCCTGGGGAATTAAACCGGGGGGGGGGAATTATTTCGGGGTGGGGAATTAAATCGGGAAATACGGTACCTGTTAAAATTTGAAAAAGTTTCAATGATTAGCCTTCAGCGATATGCTGAAGTTTGCTCAGGCTTCTACCACAGGATAAGTTTTCATAAACGCTTCTACTTATTACACCATTATTAGGGAGTATGTTGAAATTTCAATAATTTATGTACCCAATTGGCAAACATTTGTTTTTTGCACCTAATCTGTGAAGTTACCAAATTATTTAGTTTCTGCAACAAATTACAACCTTATGGCTAATTATTTTCAATTTAAGAGTAAGTTCTCAATTTAGGTCACGCGATTTGGACGTCAACCCCGAACAAACGGATTCACGCTCATGTAAAGTAAAATAGGGTGCTTGTGCATTCTTATGTTGAGCTTATATAATTTAAAGGTCAAGCATAGCAGCGAACTTATACATGTAGTCACTGATTTGGATTGAGATATCCAGTTTACATTCATGATTATATTAGCCAATATTAATTAATCCTAACGGAGTCATCCATATCCATGTCTACCCCCAAGATGATAAGAATCTAATTAGCGAGGCATTTGGAAATCTTTTGTCGACATATTGAATAAATACAAGTTATTGATTGCATTTTTTCATTTCAAACCTTAATCTTAAGTTTAATTCAGAGGTGAGGCAGATAAACGAGTTAATATAGGACATTGAGTTGATTGCATGTGCATAAAGACTGACGACGTCTAAAACTTATAATAGTTACGAGATGAGGATAGTGGTGATAGGAAGCATTTTGTATCCCTTATTTGTCATTTAAATATGTTTACAACATAATAATTTGCGGACATCGAAATTCTTCCCTAGCGCCAGGATACTGGTCATTTTGAAAATTAACATGGAAGGGATATCAAAGGGCGACGCTTATTAACATTGCGGGTATTACAGGTGATTTTGATTGCACTCGCAGGTGGTTTAGAAGAATTCTGAAGTCCGATAATTTGCACGCGAAGATGTAGTAATCTTTCTTTATCATTGATGTGTGGGATAGTATTTCAATAGATGCAAATTAATAAACGGGATCAATACCTACCTTTTTTATGCACAAAAAAAGTTTTTTCACTGCCCATTTTAATCACGTGCAAAAAATCCCTAAGAAGAAATCAACTTTATAAATAAGAAGGATGATAGAAACCATTTTATATTTTGCATGGTTGCGTGTATTTTTTGTGCCAGTGAAGATAGACTGGATTGACTTCAGAGGGATTCTGTTAGTTGATTATTGAGGAGTTTTTACATTTTTATTGTTATTGCATGGATATGCCCTTTAAATTAATAAATATGGTAGTGTAATTCAATTGGAGAGGTGAAATCACTATACGTCCCTTTTCTGTACGTTGATCTTCTTTTTACTGCATCTGCATTTGTAACGAGTTTTAATTTTTCACTTTAGCCCAAGCTCTTTATAGGATTCATCATTGATTTCCCTGAACTCTTATAGCCTTCAATTTGCTTTCAATTTAAAACCGAAAGTCAGCTTCTGCCTTTTTCATATTATCTCCTCTGGTTAAATATACAGATCCATATTATCGGGGTAGACTTTATGATATATACTGAAATGCTACTAACGGCTAATACTTACTACACATTGACTTTGACTTGAGCTTGACTTGAATGATTAATAATATATTGACAGAATGAAAGAAAAATGTAGTTTTGGTCTGTCAGGATTTTTACCCATTTTTACACCACCTCGGTGGTCATAGAAACGACCGGACCTGTTGGCCTTTAATTTATATGTGAAAACTGTAAGCGGTAGCAGTGTATCATGGACTGGGAGGAAGTATTGGTACACTAGAGTTTATTTTGTTGACTGTTGACACACGGACCGTGAGGAAGGCAATATAAGCTATTCATCAATTGACCTGGAGACTGGGGATTCTGATATAGTGTCACTTCTATGACGAAAGTTGTTGGTGTATAGCCTGCTTTCTTAATAAAAATGCAGATCCAGCTAACGTTTCATTTTTACTAAAGGCCTTCAAATTATTGCAACGGGTTATAAACAAGCGAATCAGTTGTTGCTTACACAACTTCATTAGGTGTATTAAATGCATTTCTACTTGGCCTGTAAATCCTTAATGAAAATGAGTTAATTGAATAGGGTCGGCAAAATTCAGAGAGCAGCTTTAAAAAATGCATAGAGAATTTTAATTAAAATTTGATATGCAGGGAGCATGCTTCTCGTGCCATGTGTAGTCCATCGTACATCGCTCAGGTCAGTGAAGTCAGTATGATTATTCAAGCTTCAAGCCAATATATTTATGAGGTTAGAGGAAGCAACAATTCAACGAAAAAGCAACAGTCGATGATGATATACCTAATTACTAAATTACTTTCTGGACTTCCATCTCAATCTTCTCATCTCATCTTATCTTCAATCAGCGTAACTGATCAGGGGTATTTTAAGTAAGAGATATACTACTGCACGATGATGTTTTATTTTATTATTTCCTAATTAGATTGATAAATGATAATGACGAACACTTATCTGTCTATAGCTAGAATTTTGTTTAGCTCAGGAAAAGTACACGCTTTCCATCATTTTCTTAATCATTAAATCTTCTATGTAATCAAGACAAGAAAATTCATTCGTGGACTTTGACTGGGGAAGATTCTGATTACACAAACCACACTATAAAAATCTAGACATTTGATCAGCATTATTTCGATCTTGCTTGAAGTTACTGACTGAGCTCTAGCTAATATACTTTCATGTCGATGTTGAGCTTTCTTAAAAATTGAAGTTTCAACTTCAATGAAACGTGATCTTTTGTCACATCAATAATCTGCTTATGAACTACAATTACATTTTTTAAGTAAATTCAAGTCGTCATTTCGTTTAATAATTAATTACTCTTTATAAAAAAATTCTAGATTTGTGAATAACCCACACTTACTGGTACACAATGTATCAATGAATATATCACGATCACCACAACTGCAAGTGCAACTGTAGCTCAGTAATTTATCGGAGTACGTACATTTCTAAGAGTTAGCATTTAGGCGTCAGCGCGACATCGATAGAAAAGTTGAAGTGATCGTCAGTTTTTTAATGGTCCACTGATCACAATTTGCTACCCTAGTGACTAGTCAGCAGAGCACGGGCTCTGCACGTTTTCTTAGAAGCAAAGTAATACAAATTGCTGATATCTTCCATATTAAAATCCACTGTCACAAATACAAGCAATTTTAAACATCTAGAAGAATATGGTATCAAAATTTCGCTCTTTACAAAAAGTTATTCATTAAACTTTGCAAAATATAAGGCGGATGGCTTCATTCCGACCACAAAACAGCAATGCTTTTTTTCGATTCTTTTAGAAGTCCTTTAAGGTTTTATCAAAATATTTATAGAAAAATGACACACCAGGTGAAAAGGCGTCATCTTAAAAGTAAATATTATTTCTAAATCTGAACTCCATGAATTATCGCTACGAATTTATGAACAGTGACAGTTATGCAAATGCACTTGCGGCCACATCGTGTTTCATTTGTTTGCTACGACTGTATTGCCATTTGAGATTATATGGAATGGATTAGAAGTGAAAAAGGGAAAACAATAGGCTCAGTGTCATTTCATCTCATTTTTGGCGTATTCCATTCACAGTCACAGTAAGCCGTATAGGCGTACACACCCTTTATATTATGGTTCTAATGTTGATTAAAAGTACAGACTAACGCATTACCTGAGTAGTGTAATAGAATCATGCATTTCCTACACACACTTTGATCCGAGATTCAATTGGAGAGAAAAGCAGTAAATAAAATCTCGCCATCAAAACGGTTATTATGTCTACACTAGGAAAAAACGGTAGGGTAAAGAGCAAAGATCAAACTGCATATCTCCATTTATTTGTTCTTAGAAGGAGTAGAAGCTTCTTATTCTTAAAACTTTTAAAAAATCAGCAAATGTGATTTTGTACTACTGCACTGCTGTGAAATTCAATTATGGACCGGACAAAACAGTTTTACTTTTAGTTCTTATTCTCATTAACATGGTATGAATAATATGACACTTCAAATGCTTTTCTGTAATGTACTCATAATTAATTCGTGGATAATACAAGCATTGTGTTGCAAAGATCACGATGCAGTATACAGAAAACAAACTATTCTCGTCAATTAAACTTTTTGAAAGTTGTGAAGTCGTGTTTTCCTTCCTTCAATTGTTTTAAAAATTCTAGGGGGATAGATTAATCTTTGATTTTGAAAAATTATTTTTTGAACAATGCTTATTACAAATGCTCATTGTAAACTGGCGTCCGCATTTTAATCAAGATTAGATTGATTGCTCCTTTCCTGTTCTTTAAATACACGAAACTGGCATATGGCATATGTTTCCATAAAACAGTAAACTACGACAGACCAGTTCATAAATCTGCACCTATACGTAGATTTAAATATTGATTTATAATCTGAAATACTACATTCCAGCATTCTTAAACTGCAGAATTAACATGAGTGCAACAATATTACTGCCTATCTTCGAAAAGAACTATTAATCTCATGTATCTTTTAGATTACCTATGTATCTTAGAGCTACTTGTAATACAGTGAAAACGGGCTAGACCGATTGGCTAAAACCGGTTTAAATTTACGAAAACAAGTATTAGAAATCACTGTACGATGTTAAAATTTTACACCGCAGTTATATATATAGAAGATCCCACATTCTCTTTACTCGTCACATCTTGTACAAATTAATATTTTATACGCAAAGTAAATGAAATTCAGTTTCAAAATTAATCTCGGTATCCACAGATGAATAAAACACTGGATAAATATGAACAACTATTTTGCAAAGAAAAAGTTTTCCATAATTTTCAACGTATTAGTTTTGTAACCATGAGATATGTACCTTACTTTCTTATGAGGTTTTTCCCTTTCAAATATTAAGATTAGGTAAATAAAAAGAGTGGATCGTTGGTACGGGAGGGTTACACAGTTGGAAATCAAGTTTTGTCACTTGCTAGAATAACTTAAAGAGTGTTCTTCACCCAATGAAAAAACCCATTTATTCAGCAATCAATCCAAAGAAGATCAATCACACCTTTTTTGCTTCTTTGATTCAAGTCTTCTCAACTGCCCTCTTTGCGTTGATGGCTTGATGTTGTGGCAATCGGAATGGCAATGATAATTCTTGACGTCTTAAAAAATGGGAAAATGTAGTTTATATTCTTCATCCTTTTTAGCCGAGATAGTCCATTACAAAATAACTAGCAAAATAACTTGACCGCCTTAAAAAACCTGAAGACGCGAATTTGCTTTTTCAACTTGTCAATTCAATTCAATTCAAAATGGTTTATTTTCGAAAGGACAATTATGCATACACTTGTCGAACTCTGTAACCGTTGATACATCTTAAAGTGACAACGACAACCTTCCGCAACAAGATGATATTAATAAATCTTATTAAAATCTAGAATGACGAGAGTTCAAGTTGACTTTTAGGGAAATGTGTGGTGTTGCTGAAGCGGATTTCAAAATAATGTATTTCATTAGTAGTGGCTTCTACTATTATTGAGAGAGAATTCATTTCGTCTAAAATTATTCAAGACTAACTTTTCTAGCATCTGCTTGTAAGTCGTTGCCCTTTATCCACTATATTATTCTTCTGCACTGGTTCTGCTTCAATAACAGAAGAATAACGTCGGTCCTATGATCAGATCAATTGAATTTCACTGACAGTAGTCGTTTCATCAATAATTACCTTCTTCTAATAAAACTTCTTAAGTTACTCCTGGCATAGCACAAATGAATAGTAGTGTTTGTCGCAGAATGAAACATAATTTAATTATTGAATGATTTCTGAAGGTAATTTATGCATGACCTTAAACCCAACTACCCCATGGAGACAAGTTATTTCGATTATTATTACTTTTTGTTCTCCAATACTTCTCTGCTCTCCAGACAGCCTTAAAAAATCTAAGGTTTGTTGCCTTTGCCGGTTAGAAAAAATAAGCCGATCGTAAATGAGTTAAGGATTAGGCTGTTAAACCCACTTCATTAATCTACCTCGATGGATACCTAATCTTCCACCAATCTTTGCGCTCAACACCCAGTTGTTTCAAATTATTAGCGACTCGTGAGAATGAAGTGCGTTAAAAATCCTAATCCTAGGCCAAATTTTTTGCTTCCACTTGTGGACTCAGTTTGTCTGTTATCATTGATGCTAACAGCATTTACTATGTTTTATTGCTGCAAATAATCCATGGTTGAGTAAAACTTATCATGAAATCGTCGTCATAATAATAATACTGTAAGACTCGACCCATTATCCTGTTTTACTTACCGCAGCGATAAAGTGGCCCAGGAGGTTTAAATTGTTTGATAGTAAAAATGCAATAAAAGAAGCCCAAGAAAAATTTCGTGATCCTTCCTTTCTAGCGACGAATACTTAATGTTGGGTTAAGTAAGTAGGTGTTAAATTGAAGGCCCCATCACGCAATCATCCGCATTTAGTTACTTGAGTAGTCCTGGTTGGTAGCTAAGTGAGGTTTTTTTCTTAATGCTTGTTTGTGGTAATTCGTCGTTTAAAGTATTTAATCCTAATAAGATAATCAACAGAAGCAGAGGTAATAAATACTATGCATGTAATGATTTAATATGCCTCTTTTCTATGACGAAGATTGCAAGATGAAAGCTCTGCCTGTATGCATAATAAAATGAAGAAAAACGTAAAAGGGAAAAATGACAATAGCTATGAAATTTAAATGAATGGTATTTAATTTTATGTGCAGCAATAAAAACAGAAAAACAAACACCGATGGATATTTTTTGAGTTGATAAATCAACTTATATAATTTGTATTACACACTTTCATAGACACAGTACAGTGGTTAATTTTTTGATGTTCGCAAGTAATGCAGTACACATTTAAATAGTAAAACTGCAAGGTTTCTCTTATCTAATAATAATATGTGGCTAGATTGTAGGTTGTAGTAGCTGATAACATTTATTTATAATATACTAAATAATATGCTAACTGACAACAATAAGTGACTTATAAGAATACGAAATAATAATAAAATTAATTTGAGGGGGCGGGCAGGCCTGTTATGCAAGCTCGGCTCCAGTATCACAGTCTGACAAAATTGGTTTCATGAAACTACCTGAAAATATCTCTTGGGCATATTCATTTATTTATACAACTCCAACTTAAACTCTTCACCATCATAATAAAAATACACCACTAAAACTAGCGAATATTTCAAGCAGGACAAAAATTAGCAAATTAATATGTACAGTTCGACCAAAACCTTCAATACTTTAAACAATCTATAGTAAAAATCATCCCATCTACACAATATACATAATACAGTACTCAACTTCTATGCATTTTCTAAGTATTTTCAATCCGTTTATGATATTTAAATCCACCAACCTAGGATTACATCTTGCAGCATTTTATACAGCATAAGTGACTATTCAACTAGAAAGAGACATGCATACTTAGGTTATATGAATGGATTTTAAACTAAAGTAGTAGAAAGTGAACGTGAGAATTAATTTAAAAAAATACACACATTTTCTTACACCAATGCATGCATCGTGCAAGATGTGGATAGTGCGTTACTTTAATTTCACGATGATAATAAGAACTGACTTGTGACTTAGACATTAGATTCTTCAACAGCACGTTCCTAACAGGTTGTACTGTTACCGTGCATTTAAAAACTGTTTAACTTATCAAGATTTCAATTTTCAATTACACACCATGGCTTATCTATCATATGTTTGTTTACACTAACTATATTTTTATGCGTAAAAATAGTAAAAATCATAAATTATAAAATGTTTGACTGATAATCGATAATGGACCTGTGCAATGAAGCAGAAATGAGTGAGCAGCAGAGAATAAAATATAAGACGCGGATAATTAATTGCTCATATAGCTAAGGAGCAATAGGGAACGAATGAAATCTGTAGATTTCTTATCAACAATATTAATTAATTACCTACTTAATGTTTCTATTTTTACTTAAACTTCCATCAATCAGTCATCAGTCGTTTTAGTTCTCAAAATGAGTTCAAGGTAAGTTAGGTCTCCAGTTAACGATCAACTTCGAGACTGGACACTACACACTTCAAGTTTGAGACGACGAGTAGTTTAAGTTTCTTTATTTTTAATTTTCTGGTTAGTTACTAAGTCAAAATATATGAAAAGATAGACATGCTTATTATTTTATCTGGTAAAAACGTGTGCTAATTTTTTCAATTTCTTCAACGTGTTTTTCCATTTAATCCACAACTTGCAGAAACAATGCTTTAGTTTTGCTTGTCGGTTTCATTTAATTCTAAGGTGCTTCATCCGCTTTACATTCTGAAATTTCCTTATAAATTACCGTCACAAACGCAATTCCAGGGACTTCTGTACAAAAATAACTGAATTTACATCTGTTCTACTATAAATTATTGTGTTAAACTAATTATTCTGTGCCCAGCAGTTTAACAAATTATATTAAAATATCAGACTTGGTTTGAGTTGTTAAGATGACAACAATGCTTTGTATCATATTATGCAATTAGCTTACGAAGTATTTAAAAAAAATTAAAGTCCGTTGGCTAAAAAATGTGCAAACATGGAAAATGCATTAATGGTTCCGAGCTCAGCTGCCTTAACTAGTACTTTCCAATTATTCTCCATGTTTCTAAGACCATTTTCAACGTTCTATAATGGAACACTTAGTGACTTTAAGTATCATTTCCAACTACCACAGGTGCTTCTATTCCTGACCTTTATCAAGATAACTAGCCCATTATGTGGACGTACAAGAACCTTGAATTTTAATATTGTAAATAGTTGCAGCTTACTAGAAAAGATTTGAGACGTTCTTTCTAACTGTTAGCAAAATAATGTCTAGGTTTTTCACTTTTTGAAAATAATCAAATCTGCTAATTCCAGGGATATTCAAATACCTTATGTAATATACAAACTATAGTTAAAAAGCATTAAACATATAGTTCAGACAAGAAAGGCAGATTGAGAATGAGAGTTGAATCTATTTAAAAATGGAATACTGAAGACCAACCTGTATGTACAACGCTATGAATGAATGAAGGTTTTCAGTTGACTAGAACATTTTTAGAGAAACAAATACACTGTAAAGAGTAAAATAGCATGTAAACCTCAAATCAATGATGTTTTCTTAAATTCTAATCGTGTGAGTGTACAGCTCGTGTACTGATACAACCGGTCCCTTTACAGGGGCTTACGTTTTTAGTTTTTAATGAGCCGGCTCGATGCGTTTTCGGAATTATTAGCTAAACGTAACTGTTTTGGGTCCGATTTTATAATAACTTGCTTTCAGCAATGAGAGATGCCTGCGATTTTGTGCAACACTGGCCATCTCTTGTGTTAAAACATTTATCGTCTTTAGAATTGGCATCCAATTGCGCATCTATGCCATATCAACCACTATCATTTTCGTTATGAACCATGTTAGTGTGGTGTTTTTGCCACTTGACTGGGATATGATTTACTTTTCTGAAATTACTAATGCCTACACTGAATTAGCCAATAATTCTGCACTGTACTACTGAGGCATTAAAATAACTTAAGAGCAGCCACATTCCTCCACAATAGCATCCTTTAGTACAGTGACTTGCAGCCTCGTTCCGGAAGGGTCAAGATGAATAACATCTAATTCAGTCAGTTTAGTGGGAGTGCAACAAGGTCTTGGTGCGAATTGTTTACCCTTCGCTTGATGAAGAATGTGCTGGAACATTGCATGAGTCGTGGAGTAAGCTACTCGTTTAGCATTGCAGCGTCCTACACAAACATGAGCGTCAAATTCTTCGGGCTCAATAATTACATCGGAGATGCCCAAATCAGAGAATTTAACTTTGAGAGATTTTCTGCAGCAAGTCTTCCCCCTCCTGGTTTTGGCGCAGTCTCTTCCTGCACCCGATTTGTTTTTGAAATTCGAAAGAGTTGACTTTGGAGCTGATCTTGCTCTCCTGGATTTTACAGATGTGTTGAGTTCTGCAGTAACAACCTTCATACTAGCATTTAGCCCTGGCCAGGCTGTTGAAGTTGCATTGTTAGTTTCCCAGTTTTTTGGACGAGAGCACAATGTCATAACTGTAAATGGACTAGAGTCAGCGTGAGATATCCACGAGGTGACATTTTCCGTGAGGTCAAATTTAAAGCCATTGGATCCACCCATCTCTTGTGAAGTCAGTGTAACCGAAGGGACTGTAAGATTTCTCACTCTATTGCGGTTCATCTCATTAATCAGTCGACAGTAAGACGGTAGAGACAACATAGCCTTTTTTACACGAATCTGCCCATCTTTTAATCGAGGTTGTAGGGATATGTTGAACCTGAAGGCTCTCAGTATTAACTCGTCTGATGATGATATGTCTGTAAAAAGTAAGAAAAAACACTGTAACAACAACAAATAGTTGACCAACGTAGATGCATTTAAATCATTCACGCAGAACTGGCAACTCATTGACTAGAATGCATCCAATAATTTGGAGTTCGATTCGGTCTCTGTCGTGCCTTATGAAGAATGCGGCATTTAACTTTTTGCCTTCAACCTCCACATTCTATATATTTTAACAAGCTGCGACCTTTGAACCTTATGAAGATCATAACTCGTTTCTCTAACGTATACTTGGCTAAGTTACGATTTCTTGTATAGAATTCATATTAATCCCTAAGATATCCATCAAATTTTTGGTTGACTTTTGACAAAAGTCAGCTTAAGTCATAAGCCGCGACGCTAAGCTTTACTTTAAGAGGCTCAGGATTGATAAAAGTTCCTTTTTTATTTATGAAGAATAGTTATAACCTATATTTAATTGACATTCTTACCGAGCACGATGCTCACTTTGAAGTTTATAGTTTAAAATGTTCATATAATTTTTATTACCAGGAGACAGACAACATGCATACACTTTATATTAAGCAGTCCATTGAGATAGACAGCACTAAATTATGCAACATAAACGGGTATTTTTATGCCCTGTGCCGGATGACTTTGACCACGTAGAATCTAGATGCAATAACTCGATCCTTTCTTTTTACGGTAGAGTGTTAAAAACAATTTTTCTAGAAAATGTTGTTCCCTTCAAAAATGTATTATCATTATCATAATAACTTTTAACGTCTTAGTGAGTCCAAAAACCTCTTGAACCGTTTAAAAGGTTGTCAATAATATTAATATTGAGCATTGAAGAACGCAGAAGAGTAAAACAGATCCAGTTCTTGTTTTAATTACTCTTCACACAACAGTTCTCCGTCTGACCGAACAGATCCCACAAAAGTGCTCATTTAAGACACCCACCGGCTAAACGCTACACACAACATTACCACGATCCACTGCTGATATTTGTCCTCACAAGCATAGAATGACCTGTCAATTTGAAGCAGCATAGCATCAAGAAGATAATTTAAACGACTATAGGAAGCCAAAACTATTCCGTTTGGTAGCATTCCTCAAAAGGTTTTTAAAATGCTCTTTCTATGCAGTATTCCCTGTGACTACTTCATAAAATAAGCAAAAATACTTATCTTTAATAATTTAAGCATTAAAAACAGGTTGGGTAGGCAGTTAACAATTGGCATCTTCAGCAATTCAGTTAAGTAAAGTCGTCATGTTAGCAATCATCAGCGTTAGCAAAATTCGCAGACTTGTATCCTTAATCTTAACCGATTTGCAAGGCTTCGATTAAATGTTTGTACAATCAAAGTATCAGGAGTGCCTTTGATCAAGATATTATCTTTAGAGGGGACCACTACAATTTACAAAATTAGACATCATTCCTACCTCAGTTATCGGCTAAACTAACCAAAGTAATAAAACTGAATTCCTTGCTGGCTTGGCGACCATAATTACAACTTCAACAGATTAGAAACACCCTTTTAAGTACTACAAAGCCATACGTGTTAACACAGGGTTCAACAAGATGTTCAATTGATTGTTGTATTTAAGCTCAAAAATACCTTAGGTGTCAAATCGGTAGCTACTGTGGACTCCTTTACCATTGCTTACATAATTCTTAAAACTGGATTTGTTTTGTGGTGAATGCTTTTGCATCCGTGCATGTATAGATGTATTAGACGGGTAACAAGTGACCAGATCATGTCTTAGAATCTCCATAACCATCACTCTGATTATGGTTATAATGAGAAGGATGATGATGAGATTATCTTATCGCAGAAAACTCGATAGTTGTTAAATGATATTGTGATAAGACTAGAAGTCGAAACGGGGTCTGAAAATCCATCACCCTCGGCAATACTACTGCATACCTTTGAGGTCCGCTATCAACTATCCAAACTTTTTCACAGCAACTGCAAGTAGTTTTTGTAACAGCAGTGGTAGTAGCTGTGCCTCCCACTATAGCAAACTTAATAATACATACGGGAGAGGAATCAGTATAATTAAGTTTTAACCCACATAATCTGCATATTTTGCAAGCAATTTTTACACCGCGATGATCCCTCATCTGTCAATCAACCTTATATACATGCATTACATTAAAGCGTAGAAAGATTACGAAATACTCAACAGACAAAAATTGAGATCTTGTGCTACAATTCCAAGCCAGAGTGCATCGCACTCAAATTTTATTCAACACAAGACATATGTTGATATGCGTAATGATAAAATGTTGCCTATGTTTTTGTTTTTGTTTATATTTGAGTCAATTGATTAACTAATCGATTAGCTTCATCATACGTGTCATTAACAAATTGTTACCAACAGTCTTCCTATGGTGGCACATATTGCATAAAAAATAAAGTGGTATTATTGTAGCTATTAAATATAATAAACCTACCAAAAGATTTTCATAACAAAGCACCTCGAACTCAAAATTT
The DNA here is from genome assembly GCA_034682405.1 of Hydroisotoma schaefferi. Taxonomy (NCBI): domain Eukaryota; kingdom Metazoa; phylum Arthropoda; class Collembola; order Entomobryomorpha; family Isotomidae; genus Hydroisotoma; species Hydroisotoma schaefferi. Next base: position 47,722 of record JAQFZX010000147.1, read on the forward strand.
CACCACGTATCTTTTTCTTTGAATATCTGTCACTTCTCGCAGAAGGGAAATTGTATGCGTCCGCTATCAAATGATTTATATCTTGAGAATCGAGGCTTTAATAAACGCTCTGTCGCCACATTCCCCTGAAGCATGGCAATTCGACAGACTGTAATGTAATCTAATTCTGAAACTTTATTAGTCCGTTAAGAATGTGGCTAAGGAAGTTGATGATAATTAAATTGATACATTTTTAATCCTCGAATACTTAGCCTCAATATAAATTGTTAAAACCCTGCTGAAATGATTTAGAGATAATACAGTTCGATAGATTCAGTGATGGTAGTACAATATGAAAGTATTAAGAAAAGAATCCATATTTTTAGGGTGCAATCTGGTCATGTAAACTTTGCTTCGCCCTGCCTGTGGACCGTGAATAGGGCATAATTTTGGTCTGCAGCTCAATAAATTGAGGTGAAGATTCTAACATAGGTCCGTATGTGAGCCAGCACACGTCTGGTGCAATCTATTGTTCATGAATGAGTTTTCAGAACCCAGGTTGAATTATACAGCTTTGTTTCTACAGATTAGCCAGAATAGAACACCAAGGTTTGAAAAATTAACGGCATTAAGGAGTACATATAATCTTCTTCCTTTTGGTATTTTAAAAACTATTCTAACTGCAATCTACACATCAAGTCGTATTAATGAAACGAAAACATTAGGAAAACTTTCCAGCCCATTGTTTTGATATTTAAGTCATAAGACCCCACCCACCCGAATTAAGTTACAACAAGGTAGAGGAAGACAATACAGGAATCCACATTCATTTTATATTCCATGAGACACTTGAAATTCTTAGCTTGTACTCATGTATTGATTTCATACTAGCGTGTATACAAAAAACAGAATCAACTGAACTGGTATACTATAAATGGAACGATACCTTAAATAGTTTGTCACTACTTACAGAATAAACAATGAGAAACAAAAGAAGCTGACTCAACTTGGCAGATAGATGGTAGAAATCTAGGAGAAGTTAAGATTCAGAGTGCAAAGCATCGCCCTTGATTTGTTATTTGTCACATTACCACCCGGCCTGCCCCGTTCATCGTGTGTGACCATGATGAAAGCCTTTGTGTAAATGTCAACGTTATTCCCCCCCCCCACCCTTCTTATTATGTCTTCTGACTTTACTTTCACTCTTCAATCCCTAATTTGGCATTAAAACGCAGACTTGCTCATCTCCACTAGACTAGAAGTCAAGTGGTTCGTTATATAGAAAGTAGAAAGGGAGGATATTATCTCGTCTTACTTTAAATTTAGACAAGATACCACTACCACACATTGATGAGTAATATAATAAGCTGACGATGGCAAGCAAAGAAAGCTAAAGGATGTCTACATTTCTAGATTTTAGCCGAGACATGCTTATTCCAACTTTTAAATGAAATTTCTTGCTTTCTTTTTCCAGATATTGTATGATACATATTTATAAATAGACAGTTGACAGTTCAAACCGAAGAAGTCACTATAGTCAGTGCCAAACTCGCCTGATCTGTCACGTAAAGCCTTAGTAAAATAAAAATGTCCTTGACTAGTAACGTTGCTGGACGATGCCTAGGCTTGTAGTTTGGATTGCTGTTATTAACTAATTGCGGAAAAATAATAGAGACCACCAAGGTGTTTGACTAAAAAAAATTTAAAAAAACTTAAGTTATTGTTATTAAAAAGTCCTCAAATAAGTTGGATTTGTCAATAGCAATGAGTGCTGCATTAAAAAGTTTAACAACCCGTCAGGTGTGAGCAAGATCTTTAGCACTAGAAGATTTTGTGGTGAAAATGATTTATTACCTCACCACAAAATATAACACAAGCCATTAAATTCAAAGCCGGTGTGAAATAAAAAGCACCTAATTCTTGAGCATCGTTATTTCAATTGCATTTGATACTACAATTACACTGTCAAAGATCGTGCTGGCCCATGAATCTTTACTGCTCCAGCCACAGAATAAGTAACCGGATAATTGGCATTCCACCAATTGGTACTTATAAAATTTTGTACTTTGCACAATTGGTATTTCACAATTAGTACTCCATATCTTGTACTGAAAAGTCTATTATTGCCGCACTCTGAGAGTCACCGAGATCAACTTTTATCGACTTCGCTATTTCCCTATTCTGCAACCTCTGATTTGGTACCATATTTATGTCGGTATTAAAGTGTCTAGCGCGATCAATACACACATGTACTCACCGTGGTAGAACCTAACACACACACAAGATACAACTGAAGGGGATGCAAATTTCAACGTTTTCAAAAGAACTGCATTTTGAAATTCAATTAAAACCTGATAGGTTCGCTGGAGAGTTGTAAATATTTACCTCGGGGTTTCAGATTTATAAATATAGACCTTTAGGTGGGTGTTTGTTGGAGGATTTTCTATAGCTTTGTGGATAAATCAATGACTTTTGGGTTTCGTTGGAGGAATCTTCCAACCTAATGGCGTTTCCTCAATTCCAAACTCTGTGTCAGTACAGTTTTGATCAAGAATTTATGAGCAAATTAGTTAAAATGCATTTTTTTAAAGTCACAAGTGAAGACATCAGCAGAGGCGCATTTTAATTACGAGCAAGGAAGGACTCAGTTGGTGATGCTATCAAAGCTTCATACATCTGGTTACAAATACAGTAGTTGGCTATCCCCAAAACATTATAATTACCTACCTAGGCCGTATAGGTACATGGCTTGGCCTGGCATCCTTGCAAATGAACCGCAACTTAATGCCGACCACGTAGAGATTAAGCACCCTATATGTATCAATTACGACCTCATACACTTCATTAAGAATTCATTTTTTACCATAGGAAAGTCCACGTTGAAAGAAACTCAAATCAAGTTTTTGCTGTGCATTTGCCTTAAATCATCAAATGCCTTCGCTAATCATCAAATGACAGCTACTCATTGTATTCTATCGCATATTATCGCCTCACACAGAGAGACATAATTTTTCTTAATTTGCTTTATTCCTTCCAGCAGCAGCAGTCAAAATCGATGGTCAGTATGTCGATTTCTAAAAACTGGTTGGTCAGATTTTCTCCGAAGAGTAATAAAGTTAGTAAGAAGGATAATGCAATTTATTACGCTTTCATTTCATTCGTTGGATTTCCCTTGACTTGAACTTTAATCATCTTCAAGTACTCTTCAATAAGCCATAGTGGTAATAATAAATACTTTAAGAAAACCTAATCCATTACGGCATTACAATATTTCTCTTAACTATGTTTCTAAAAGATCTAGTGTAAATAGATGAACTTTAAAAAACCTTATACATTATTTATACCCAGTGCCTGAATAAAAACTTTAAGTTCATCAATATCACCGATCCTTCATCCTTTACCAATCTCCTCAAGATCTATCGGAATAATTACATGGATAAACGACATTGTTGCAATATTACAATGCAGAAATCATAGATGAAGCAAGTGATGAGCGAAGCAAGTGAGAATTGCACTTATGCAGATGGAATTCAGGAATAGCCAAGCAGTTTTGAAACATGTTCAAACGATAGACAAATAAAATTACTTGCTTGAACTTAAATGATCACTTTGCACTGCATTGAAATCTCTTCGATCAAGTAAATAATTATTTAGTGTTATGTCATTATTCACCATTAAAGGATTTAATATTATCTGCATCTTCTATCTAGTCTGTTTTTCATGAACAAGAGAACTGCTACTGTAGATATTATCTTCGATACTTCGATATATAAATATGTTACATCAAAAGCAGGTTTGCACATTTCAGAATGTTGCCCAAAGTCAAAAGCCTGTTTTGCTAATCGTTTGATTTAGATTCCTTTCCTCCAGTAAACGAGTATCAACCATCAATAATCCCTTCAGGCCTTAAGTTCCAATAGGTAGTCTCTTGCATAGACTGAACTTATCTTGCAGTGCATATGGTATTAAGTAAGCCATTTGGAGAGTTAAAAAGTATTTACGAAATTACAATTTGGTATTTTGCCCCGAAAAGCATGATATTTATTGGATAATGTTAGGCAATTGGTGAAAGTGTTGTTGATCAGATCAATCATAATTAAAAACTAAATGTCACTAGAGATTGACAGTATGTTTCATTAAATTGCCACCTTGCTACCTAATAGTTGTGATTATTTACAATGGAAACGTTAGTAAAAAGCCCTCCTTCGTCATTGCAATGGAAAAATATAAATCCTACAATACCACTAAATTATGTTTAAACTGCAAAAGAGTAGTGTTAGTTACCACAAATATGCCAATCCTTTAGCTAGATACCAATTGGGCCTTTATTGCTTTGCCACCGTGAAGTACCCACGTATCAGCATCAATAACCACTACTACTGTTGACCGTTGTTGTGGGGAAATCAAATTAACTCTTAGCGCAAGAGGTGGGTCTAGTCCCCCTTAATGAATTGAAAAAAAGGTTTGATGATCGTCGGACCCGTTTTGCAGTTTGACGAGTTTATGCTTCTTTGTTCTTTATACAGTCACCGTGACAGCCACCCGTGCATATCCCTTGTTATTTAATTACACTAAGCCCTTCACAAATTAACTAAAATACCACTAGTAGTGGTAATAATTTTACCCTACTCAAGATTCAACCTGTTCCAAAGTCATAAAAGCTTTCTTTATCTCGTTCGTGGCTAGCAATCAATTTATATGCAATGAAAGGATTGCTAAAAATTCTAAGACTTCAGCTTCAAACCCCTCAGATTTAAAAACGATTTGTACATGAAAGCCTACCTAGGTTTTATAATTAAATAATGGCAAGTAAATCCATAATTCACAAGACCTAAGGACAAAAACGAAATTTAATAGGTAAAATAGTTTTGTCACATGTGGATAATACAATATTACATTCATGGAAATACATACATTTCAGACCGAAAAAAAAACTGTTTTCCAGTTTTCCAGTAGGTGCAAGTAAATCATTTGTGTATGGCTGTAACTGTAAGTCAGATACAATAAAAAAGATCTAGTGAAATCTGCCAAATAGGACTTGCTTCAAACATACCATTCATTACTGATTACAAGATTAGGGACCAACCGAAGGAGACAACTAACATCACCCATTTAATAAAAATACCTGAATCATCAATATAGCTTTCGATTACACAAAATGGATTCATACAAAACCCAGTCTGTCTGCTACTACTTAGTTTTTCACTGTTGTATGTACTATGTACTATGTATTAGTATTCTATCTTCCATCTAAAATATAAAACGCTTACTTAGTTTACTTCACTTTGTTAGTTGTGATCGAGGCTACGCTGTTGGTTCAGTAAAGGCTAAAGAAACGGATTAAATTTACCCTGAAACCTTGACTATAAGTCGCCCTTGTGGATAAGTCGCCCTTGCAGATAAGTCGCATAATTTGTAAATAAAAATAATGATTGGCAGACGTCGCCTTTGAGCACAAAGTTGCATGCACGTATGTGTAGATTACCGTAATCCAGGAATTAATTCCTCTGACGCTGAAGGAATATTGATTCGAAGGTTTTATTTGCAGGGGGGGAAGTATATGGGAGGATTTACAGCTTCAAATCAAATTAACTTATGAGTGTTGTTTCAAAAAATTAACGTTAAAAACATTTTAAAATGACATAAAAATACATGTTCAATTAAGATTTCCAGTCCAAAACTGCTGTCACATGCACTAATTCAAAATTTAATTCAAAATTTTGTATTTTGTCTGTTGAAACTGTAAAGGAATGATTGGATTCTTTAAAGAGACCTATAGCAATAAAATTATATTGTATAAGACGCCCTCGTTAACTAAGTCGCACCACAATAAAATAAGTAATTTTTCTTTGATAAATATACAACCTACAGTCAATGTTTCAGGGTACTTCTGATTTGCCACGGCATTATAAATGTTGAGTTTAGACAGCTTACACCAAGAAGAGATAGAATGTAGCAAAGTTGTCAATGGATGGACGGAACGGATCCTCAAAATCAAGTTTAACAAGTACATACACATTGGTCAACGCCTCCAATGATTATGATGATTGAAAAAATTTCTCATAATGGCATGCGAGCGTAATCAGCCAACAATACGTTTTATGCAAATTCTTTAATAATTATCCGCCCGTTTGAAAAAAATTTCAATTTCGAAAAGCCAATTCAAATCAATTAAATCATTGCATGTCTCACAATTAAAAATACAATCCATCATGATGGAAGTTCGTTTGAGCTGAACCCTCATGCCTATTAAGCATAATTTGCTGATACTGTAACTAAGTTGCGCCAAAATTCTTCATCATAGTTAAAAACGACAGTATTCCAAATCACTAATCAATCTATACGTAATTGATGAGCTGCTTATTAAAACAAGTTCAATTCAAGTTTAATTCAAGTGAGGCAATCACTAACTTTGCAATCAACCATCAGCCTGGCTGCCTAATATTCAATAGCTAGAAGGTCTAGAAACAGCAAAGCAGTTGTACGGCTGTAGTTGCACGGCAATTGTTGTTGAAGTGCACCTCTGCAAAGATTAAGTTTCAAACGTATAGAGTAATTTTGTATTCCCTGCATTTTACATCAACACTAACCGGTATAAAGGCGAATCTCTCTGTAAATTGATTAGAATCCAGTTCCAACAATGGCATTTGGGTGGTTTCTAACCTGATACTTTAACTGGCTCTATAATAATATTCCAAAACACACCAACCACCACTGCAACAGGTCCGGGGGCTACTATTTTTGTAAACAACGCAATGGTGGAACAATAAAATCCAGTTGACTTTTATTTCCCGGTGTGTGTCTGTGGGGGGTTTATTTGCCCGTCTAGGTAATTGTATGACCGCGATGCATTCCTAAACGCATTGTACCATTGCGACGTGGAGCATATTTAAAAGGGGATGTTAAGGGGCAGCTTATGGTGGATAAGCCATGCTACCTGGGTCGTCAGGAGGATTTGGTCGAGGGGTTTCTCTGTCCATGAACGTCTCGAGACATAATATGATACATCAAATCACATTGAAATTGGGCGTAGAAGTGAATGAAAGCAACGGTAAGGGCCCATGGGTACTGCATTTAATCGCATTTACTGCATCATAATGCCTTTCAAAAAGGTTGCATCCTCCTTGTAAAAAACGGTAATGGCTAATGGCTGTGCTGGAAAGGTAGTCTTTAATAATAGCAAATACGCTTTTTGTACAGCTTTTTAGCATTTTATTGCGCGGTTACCATACCATCTTTCTCCACGAATTACATTACGCTCAAAAAGATATGAAATCATGATATAATATCAGTTTCTTGTGTTCTTCTACTTCGCGTCGTTCAATACTGAGCGAGTTTGATGTTCTATTGATTACATTATGAAGACACAGACATGAAATTAATGTCGTTATGAAATGTAAACGGTTAACAAAAGCTGCATCCCACTTTAAAAGAAAACTAACAATTAAACTGCTGATCTCATTTGTAATTATTTGGCCAATTATCTGGAAAATATACGGGTTTTAAGTTAAATAGATCACCTACCAATTCCTTCATCTTGTCGAAGGATAACCGCAGTGAGGGCATTCAATCTTCTGCTACGGTGACCCTTATTTTTCCTCGCCTTATCCTTCCGTTGTCTAACATTACTCATGTACTTGGCATACGCTCCAAGGTATTCATCTCGGCTGATGTTTGCCTACAAAATGAAAACCAATAATTAGCATATATTAGAATATTGTGTTTCGTGTTGTATAATCCAATGCAATGCAAAGTCATTTTTGTCCCCAACTCATTAGATCAACCCAAGTATTTTTTGCTTTCAAGGAAGTTATGACGGGCCACTGCCACATTCTTGATCTTTTTACTTTCAAGCATTTAAAATATTGACAAGCCGGTCTTTTCTCTCTCTTACAGCCGAAGTCAACTTTTGTAATCGATCTACGAGTCGATGATAAAATGTAGTCCTAGCTAGATGTCTACCTTTGTCTAGACTAATAGAGCTATGTATCATTATATACTCTTGCAGTTTAAGAAAGAGATAAACATCGATGGATTCTTTCCGTGGATCTAATAAAGTATACTTTTTTTTGCTAAATAGCTAAGGGCTATTTCATTTTAAATCAAACATTTAACACTGTACACACATTGATGCCCAACTCAACGTAACATAACCCGGATTTGAAATGTTGTAGCTAACTGACCAATTTTAATTGGCAATCAACATTTGAGTCGAATTTCTGGTTGCACGGCATGTAGACGAAGCATGCCAACTTTACGTTGAGAATGTCAACCGGATCAGATGAAAGCTATGAAAGGGCACTATCATTTATTAGATAATGGAAGAATTTATCCCATTCGTAGACATGTTTTCAAGCTAATTACAACTAAAATAGGTAACAACTGACTTGTTGTTTTATGTTGAGGACAACCATGCTGCCTCTTGATGGTATTCATATCCAACCAGTATAAGCAAAATTGTGTGTTAAACTTGTGAGTCTCAATTTTATATTAGCTGATATCAATAATTTTAGACCTACAAACACGTAGTATGTAATGGGACATTATCCCGGAGAGTTTAGAAGTTAAAATTAAGCGTAGGGAAGATTGCGGCAGATATATAATAATGATATAAGCTGAGAACTACATGATGTTTTCTGAACTCTGAACGTCAAAAAGTCATACACCAAAAGTAAACCTGTAAGCTGTATTCAGTCAAACGATGGAGTCGTTCTATCTAGAAACATTGATATTATGAACTTCAAAGAAATCTGGAGCAATTAGGTCTCGTCTGTCTTGAACTAATAGTAGTGCCAGTGTATTTTCAGTAGGATGCATATATCGAATACGTAAACGTAAATGCGTTCATTTAGGAGGAAAACCCCACATTTGATTGAATTGGATATAATTGATATGATAGGAAATCACCGATTAGTTGCTCTCTTTAAGTGAGATTGAGCAAAAAACGGTAATAGTTGCATAAATACAACATCAACACAACCTCTACTTTTGTTGACAAAGAGGACGCCGAGTTCAAGTCCCGATGATGCAACTCAGAGTTCATCTATAGACAACCGTACATAGACACACCCCCTATAAAAACAAATTCAAGAGTCCACTTCGTTATTAAATTTTATCGAATCGTTTTAACATTTAGACTGCCAACCATTACAAACTTGCATGGAACACTCTCTTCGATAATGAGAAGTAATAAAAGTCTCATTATTTGACTTTTGTCATTCCTGTTAGTTCCTTGCGTATATCGTTTCCCAACCGAGAACACTACAATATCACCATATATATTGTCGTCACAAAATATTAGGAAAGACGATAGTTTTGAAAACAGAACGTTGGAGCCTTAATAGTTGGTTGGTAGGTTGGTTGGTACGTTGGTAACTTAGTTTCAGCAGTACAGTTTATGCTTTTATTAGTTTGTTTAACATCATCTTCTCTAAACAAATTCCTTCAGTCAATTAATTACAATTTTTAAGAAGCTGGAAGATGTAATTTCAAATTAAAAAATTAATAGTAACTTGGCAAAGTAAACGGCGTAAAATGGAAAAGGGATTAATGCTAAATCACTTCAAAAGTTATATTTTTTTGGTTCCAAACTGTCTACTGTTTCAATTGAATGGTCAGTTGTCAACAATTTTCACCGTGCAACATCAAGTACAAAGGGCACTGAAGATGCATTTCACTGTCGTATTATTATGGTACGTAAATAAAACCCATGCAGTTCAAGCCCACCAATGTTATAAGATAGCATCTCCTCGGGTCATTTCACGCATGTAAAAAAATTATGCAACGTCCCTCCCTCCGTACTTATACTATAAACTGAATAAATGCTTCAAATCTGTCACACTATTCCTCGTTACTTGATCCTGTCATCAATCATTCATTCATCAATTTGTATTCATTAAACTGCGATCATTTCGATAAGCCTGCCAAAGGCAAAGCTACCTACGCAATCCACTTTCGTATTTCGTTATAAAGTGCAATTAAATCAATCACAGCAAGTGTCAGTAAATTTAATACAACAAGGAGTAGAAAAGACCCCAAATTGGATTCAGTGAAACACTTCAATTTTTCATGGATCAAATTTACCAATGGTTTCATTCAAATTCCTTAGATAAAGGTACTATTTCTGTGATTTTCCACTCTCAATACAAATTCCTCGCATTCTTTCCTTCAGATGCCTAGTTATTCAATCATAGCAACACGATACCAATAGTAGTTACTTATGTAGATATTCATCATATCCCTGTTTCACAGAACTTATTCAATTAATCGTCGTTGTTTTCAGGTTAGCTTGTGCATTTGTTGCATCAACAAGGCTATAATTTTTTGTTTCAATCGACTGAGTATTTATTTTTGAACGCGCTGGCTACAGATATCTTAAAAAACTGAAAACGTTTGCTACAAACTGCTACAAACGTCCTCTTTGTGAAAGACTCTCCTAGTCAAAATGAGGAAGGACCATATCATTGAATAATTATATTTATCTATCCTGCCGTTGGCCGCAAGGTAGCTCATCATACAAACAGACATTTACAACAGAAGAGATACGCATCTATAAAAACAAAATCTGATGAACTGATTGTACATTATACCTAAAAAAGAACTTCATGTAAAACTTTAGGTATTTCCCACACGTATGTGATGATAGTTTAGTATTTACAGTGATTGCATGTTCTTATACTAAGTCTATGAAAGATTCGCAGCAAATGCAATACAAAGCCTATTGCTATTAATAATAAGTAGCAAGCATGATTAAAAAGTTATCCTGATCAACTGATGGTAAGTGAGTGAGCTTTTTAGCTAGTGTGAACGTATTGTTTGAGTCATTGAGTCAGTGTCGAGAAACAGAGCAGCAATGAATGATACACCGCTTAATCTGTATGTGGCCTGGCTTTGGGAAATCCCTTAGATATCCTTCTAAACATTTTTTGCTAACCTCAAGAAACTCATCTAACCAAATCCAACAACACAAGGATATGACATTGGGACTGAGAGCTCAGAGCTCACTGCACATTTAAATCCAGAACACGACTTACTTAACTATCACGATAAACTTAAGCCAAAGTCATACACACACCTTTCTTATCATAGATGCTATTAAATGCTTGCATACATAGGGTAGTTAGGTATACTTGTGACCGATCTCTCTGATTAAAAGGTAGGGAGTCTAAATGCTTCACTGACAGCTATAATTATAAGTTCATGGAGGAGCGTACGATTGTTCTCCTTGGAAGTAAATCAGAGCAGAGAGCTTGTCCAACTTATTCCTGGAAAACGAAACGACTCATCCAACCAACCAACCAAGGATAAAAAAGTATGCCTATGCGTAAAACCCTTGCTGGGGATGGAAGATTAAATGTGTCACGTTTTGCTGTCCAAAAGCCCTCCCTGTCTTATTTTCCTTTCATCTGAAGACGCGTCATGTTTCCTTCATTCACAAATACCGTATTTCCTGAATCAATGCCCCGGGATACGTCAGTTCCCATAGGTTTCGGTCAAAATAATACAGAAAAAGTCCCAAGTTTTCTACGTTAACATTTTAAACCGGTTTAATTAATGAATTACAACAGTCAACAGTCAGTCTAGTCATTTATTTAACAGGAGAAGTTCGAAATTCATTAATAATCGTAGTTTGGCAATTAATTTCTTTATAATCAAACTTTTCAAATGCATTTTTAACAAATATCATTATGAAAAAATTTCAATAATACCATCTGGAAGTTAATTAATTTACTGCCTGGTTTAATAACAATTAACATCATTGTTTTTGTATTTTAAATGGCAGCTAACTTTAATACTCCCCCACCCTCAGGAATCGATCCTCACTCCGGTATAATTTCTCCTGGCAAATTGAAGTTTGAAAAAGTTAGCCCCTGGAGGCACTATTTCAGGAAATGCGATAGTATGGACACTCATTGGACCTCCGGCCAACCAACATGCCAGAGACCAGTGGGGAAACACTTTTAATGTCTTGAGGAGGATACATGGATTTCCCAAAAGTCAACAATGAAACGATTAACTACCAAATAGAGAGATTGTTGAAGTGGGCTAGATTGTCTGTCTATCTAAGTCTATGGCCTATCTCTAACTTACTTCGAAGATGAGAAAGATGAGCGGCTTTTAATTCACCTGGGGAATTTTTGTTCCCTTTACTGTTCCGCTACTACTACAGACTGCACGGTTGTGTATCTTTTTATTCGTATAGATAATCATGATTGTTGTGCAGGGAAGTGTAATTATTCATCATGGCACAAGAATCCCATTTCTCTGACTAATAAAATGTACAAGTAAGTGTACTAATTGGAGCTCTTGGTAAAAACCGTAACTGAGTACGATTCATAACCAGGAATTAAAATAACTTATTTTGAGTGGGTACTGCGCGTAAAGAGTACGTCACTGGGTTTTACTTTCAGGTGACTAACGCTGAAAGCATGTAACGATCATGATGTGTCCACTCTTTTACTGACATGAGCGAAAATTCATATAAAATTTAATTACAGGTTTAAACAAGCTTTCTAAAATAATTCGGTTCATCTCAGGTCCAATTGGAAAAAGATAGGGTTCAGGTTCAAAGTTCACAGAAGAGGCCATCACATGTTTGTAATGTTGTTATATTTTGACTGCTTGCACCTTTCCTTCCACTTTTTCTCGATTATGCCTACTATCTTTTCAGGGCTTATTGATTATACGGGTTTAAACATTAACTTTTCAATCAAGTCCAAGATCTAATTTTGGATCCAATAACAGAAAGGCCGGCATGTGTCCTCTTTTTGAATGAACGCTTGAATGAATGAACAAACATTTAACATTTTAGCAGACAAGGAATGGCAATTAGAGTTTCCAACATACGCTGGGATAAATTCCTGTACATGAATAATTCCTTTACATGAACTTTTAAAATCCTGATTCATCCTCAACACAAGAGTGAGAACATCATCATTATGCTTTTTATGGCATTCCCAGATAGTTGAATTAGATCATGACCACCGGCAGACGAATTAAAGACACATGCTTAAGCCATAACATATACGTTTGCTTCAAACTGCTAGACATAAGCCCTTCGGTAATGACAAGAATTAGAGATTCCTCTTCCAATTTTAGCATGATTTATATCAAAAAAACTATACTCACCTCATTTGAAAATTAAACAATGAGCTTCAACAATTCAAGGTTGCGATGAAACAGTTTATATTCTTTGAAATAATCTTAATAATATTCAAAGAGTCTAGAACATCTCTGAAGTATTACTTTTAATGTACGTACATGCATAAAGATCAAAAACCTCTTGCCCTGCCTTGTGCGTCATCAATGTAATAATTCTAAACTGAAATCATCATGAATAGCAACAGGTCTACCTCGATACTTATACTTCATATCAAGATAATACGACAAATGAAAATTATGACCGACCATAGGTAGTAGTATGTTTAGAATAAAGAACTAACACCCAATACGTATCCTGTCCATCGGCTCACTTATTGTAAGTTAGTGCAATATTTTCATGATGATTTCTGAATGCAAAGTTGCACACATTAAAGGCAGTGCAATTTAAGCTCCATGCATTTTATAATGGGAAATGTTGAAACGTACGTAACGAATGAAAAAAACGACCGTTAAAAAGCTGGTACATGATCGCGACCTGCGAGCTTTAACCATACCCTATGGAGATCAGTGACAATAATGGCCAACTTACTTTCTGTAATGACCACAGGAACCAATATCGTAAAAGAGAAATGTAAAAAGTTTAATAGTTCAGAAGTGTTATGCATGGATACCGGACAGATTAACAGAGTGACAGATACACAGAGTGATGGGTCATTCACATAAAAGGGTTTTCATCCTTAATAAAAGGAAACTATAACTGGCTTGCCCATGCAATGCATGCCTCGTATATATTATTAAGGACTGCTACCTCTGACTCACAATTAAGGTTGATCGAAGAAGTTCTGTGATGATGTAGACTCAGCAATCAATGTGTTCGAGTTAGCCACCTCTCTTGATTAATGGGAATTTAAGTCTTTCCCGTTAATCAAAAACTTTTCATATATGGTTGTTTCAATCTATGAAAAAGCTTACTTCCAGAAGGCTAAAGAGATGAGGCATAAACATATCATGCATCATTTAACCTCTCTTTCAAGTTCAACATAAAAGCCAATCCATTTTCTCAAAATCGTTTAAACTTGTCTATGAATTAGTGGCAACCTAATTTACATATATTTATCCTTAATCAAACTGTAATATCTTATTTAATATAATACACATTTGGACATTGTAATAATTCTGCCTGACTTCTCCCCGTAATATATCACAAAAAACTCAGTTAACAGATAAGAAGTATTAACAGCTCTTCTACGTAACCTAATTGTGGGCTGCTGCTTATAAAATATTTGTATTGACAAATTGTGCTCAAAAGGCTGTAATCATTGATGAAATATTGTAATCAATTCATCCTTCCCTGCAGCAGAGTAGAGAGAATACGCCAAACCAATCCCATTTATCTTCTAGACCAGTAAATCTTCCGTTCACTGCTTGGCGACTCAGTTTTCCTAAACTATTCACCCTTAACCTCTCTACTTACCCGATGAAAGTATCACATTTGCACATCCTAATCTTAACTGTCCTTTTAATAAGATTTAGACTCAAATTTCCTCACCTTCCCCCTACATGCATACTATACCAAAAATGTAGTAACATTAGTACATCCTTCATTGCATACATCTCAAGTGGAATCCAAAGAATTATACGGTCAGCTCAAAGCAGAATAGCTTACTTAGTTAAAGTTACAATCTCATTATTACTAAGGCCGTACACTCAATTGACGTTTAACTTGTCTCAGAAGATTTGGAGATAGAAAGGAGAGTCTACTGAAAATTTGGGAATTTCCTACCTGTCTGTGTGACCTGCCCCTGATACCAACACATATTATGTTCACATAATTGCAAGAAACTTCTCTCTAAAGGTTTCTAAGTACTGTAATGAAATGGTCCATGGTACAATTTATTGGCTCTAGTTCGTCATAACGACTTTTTCATCGAGCCACCCACTACTGGTGCAATAAAACGTCCTGTGTAGGCATATTTACAAGATCATTAGTAGTAGTACATAAATTCGCCATACGAGAATGGAAAACAATATATAATTCATTGATAGAAGGACGTCTTTGGTCTCAGTTTGTCGGATTAAAATGCCAAAAGAAGGCGAATAGAGTAAAAATAAAAAGTCGTAAATAAAATACCAGTTCCTTTTTATGATGACCTTTGAACCATCGGTTTTTGTCAGTTAATTAGTAAAACTTAATTATAAAGTACAGGAGAATTAGATTTGAGGCCTTTTGCTTCCCTTCATTTGAGAGATTGGTAGTTTATAGAATATATTAGTGTTTTTTAACTCTTGGTACATCCACCGAATCTCTTAATTCCTGCCAGTAGCCTGCCACAACGAATGAGCAATTATAATATGACGTAAATGTCTTGAATTAAAAATGTGAAACTACTCTTTCAAATTAAATTTTTTCCTAATCAATAAATTCAGAAGCAATTTATCCTTTTGTAATTACACATCAGTAGCATGGATGCAAAGTAGATGTAAGTAGTATCATTTTAAACGATTAGTTCGGTAGAGTGGGGGGTTCCACAACTAGGGCCGAGGTGGAAATGGTAATGTGATCTGCCAGAAAAACGTCTGCTATAGATTAAATTCATGCTATAATCAATGAAATTTAACGAAATCTACCATTATTCTCCTAAATGAAAATCATTCCATAGTAGAAATAATATTCGAAGGTTTGTTGAAGATGAGCAAGCGAGTAGTATCATCTTTCACTATCAGACAATCATCACCGTCAACCCTCCGTACCGTTTACTTTTTCTCCTACTACTTATACGAGCTAAGCACCCGAACAACAACTCAAGACAAGTTTTTCATCTTCTTCAAGTCCAAAAGTTGAGTTAGATGCATTGATGCGGATGGATGTATGCACAGAGCACAATAAAAAGTAAAGCATGCACTCGTTTGCTACCTTTTGCACTATTGACTGACTACTGTGAAAGGGTAAAAAAAATAAACAATCAAGTAAAGTTTTAGGACCAATGGACTTGACTGCCCAGACCCATCCTGTTTAATGCAACAACATAAACACAATACCAAAATAAAATCTGAGAAATTGAATAGACACTCCCAAGTAAAAAATCAAATGAATAGTAATAAACACAGAAATTGCCACCGCTTGACACTACTACTGCAGTATAAGTCAGTCAGAGTGATCGGTCCAATTTTTAGATTTTCAACCTCTTAATCAAAATGTTTAAATAAAACGCATTGATTCTTTATTCCTAAGATCGGTTCTGAGCTAAACTCTTCTCTTTCCGTTCATCCGGCCCCTTGTACAATTATTATTCATGAGTTTACAATTAATTTTTACGAGGGTGGTGAAAGCTGACAATCCGGAGACAATTTACGTATGTTTAGGTATCAATTTTGTAATATATGGATTATTTAGATTGTCCCAACAAGGACAATCTTTAGCTCAACTTTTGAAATACATCAAGGACATTTTCAAAATTCTAAAGTATAATCATATACTTAAACTTGCATTAAAGTTGGTATAAGATTCGTAGAAAGTCCGTGAAACTAGGAAAAAATTATAGTTTTTTTTTATTACTAGACCGGGTTTTCTGTGCGCAGATTACATCATGGGCATTGAATATTTATTTATAAAAGTTATCACTTTTGAAAGCTCAGCCTTTTTTGCATAGCCTTAACCAACACACATTGCATCCAACTGTATTACTGTGTTGTGTACATATCTTCAATATTAACAATAACTAAACTACTAGCTCAAGAACAACGACCGACACAAGCAACTTTTTATAGTCAACAGTTGACAGTAGACTAACTAGTGAGAAAGGTACTTTAAGGATGTGAATTTTTTATGCTAAGTACTATCGTACATGGATTTTGATGTGTACCTCTCTCAGCAAATCGATCAAAGTCCGGAGATTCTAGCGATGAGACGGTACTGTCTGCTCTGCAGTTCTAGGAAATTCATTCTAAAATTAATAATATTAAGCTATTATTCATACTATTGTGTTATTGTAGGTATATCCTACAGTAGCTAAATGCCATTCAGTATTTTAACATACTGACAAAGAAATTGCAAAACAATAATGTATATCTTTAAGGTAAAAGCTACACAATTATTTTTCTGCCTGTCTGCTGGAGTAAGTATGATCTCATCCACTAACCGTCTATAATTAGAATTATACTCTAGTACGTAATGATAACGATAAGTTAACTTACTAAATGCCCAAATGTTTGCAAATATTGTCTAGATTATTGTAGTATAGCGTACACAGTGCAAGAGAATTGATAAAAAATTAAAGAAAATTATTTCTTATTCCTTGCACCCAAAACAAATCACACAATCCTGTATAACTACTATATAGAAGTGCTCACAGAATTACGGTTAATAGTTGTAGATTTCCAAAAGGGATTTTTCTAGTCTCTAAAATAAGAAATGTCTCATCAACCATCTCGCTTGCAGTCAAAATTAATATTACATCATGTAATTAGCTTTCCTTCATGTCTATAGACATGTCTTCCTTCACTTGGCACTTGATTACTCCATCGCATCTGAACGTGAATACAAATGGGCAAATATATGAAGGCTATGAAAAAAGATAAGATCTTCAAGTATAACTAATTCCATTTCCCTGCGTAACGTGGACGATTTGTTACAATCTCAATAGCAAATACTGACCATTTACTTTGCTGCCATCCTCAAGAAATCTAGAAACTTTCATTAACCCAGCCTAACGTTATTCCCAATGGTTTCAGAAGAGCCGCTTATTTTTTCCACAATTTTAATTTTTAAAGAGTACCTTACAAATAGTTGTATGTGCTCTAAAAGTTATAATTTAACTGAAGAGAATATATACACAAGCGTCTCAGAATCTCAACGTAAGGTACCTTAACTCAGTAGTAATCAGCTGCATCAGTCATCCATCAATTCAAAAATCTCTCACTGCCACTAAGAACGTAGGTAGGTAATCTAAAGTTCATACGAAGACAGGATCGTTGAGTAAGTGAGCTTTGTTCGAGACAAATGACTACAACTACCTAAGTCCTTCACTAACGCATCTAAATCGAATGCAACAGGCACGCATTTCCGTCACCATCATCAGTACTCACTTGGCATATTTTCGTCATAACGGTTGTATAAAAGGTTTAAACTTAGAATTAATGACCTATTGGTGCGTGACTCTTTCCAAAATTGGCATTGTTACTTTCTAAAAATATTTCTCTCCGTGATATATAAGTACTGCAGACACCGCACTGGATATAACTTTACTTAGCTCCTTCATGCTTTTACTACAAATCTGAAGCTGAAGTAGATACGTATACAATAAAACGTGCAGTTCTCCTCTTTTCTTGAGCGTCTTACGCAGCCTTTTTTTGCAAAATATGAGTAAACGGGATATCATAAGAAATACTACTAAGCTTCTGCTTCACGATGACGCCTACACAAAACAGACCCATCAACATAAAACAACAATAGCAAGCGATATACAAGGAAACATTATGTTCGCAATCATGAGGACTAGCATAGCAGTAGACTTAACAAAACTAAACAATCTAATATTCTGGAATGAGTCAACCGCAATCGGCTTGCATGCATCCGTTAAGTTTTAAGTATTTTGTTCATTCATACTCTCTCAGTCATTCATTTACCTACGCCGTATTCACTTTCTCTTAATAATAATAATATCTCATACGGTTTTTGCAATTTTAGTTCTAGCACAGAAAAACATTCTTTTCTTTTCTTGTAGACATTCGAGACAAGGAAACATCTCCACTAATGCATCAATCATCTTAAACAGAAGAGAAAAAAATATAAGGGTGACAAATTACCTCTAAAATATTTACAAACGAGACCAAGTTTGAAGTCTCTATAGTAGTGTCTCTATTATAAATAGTATGTACTAATGGTAATGTAAGAATGGATGCATAGAAAACCATGTGAATTTGTCTCTTGATCTTTGGGCTTCTTTAAAGAAACAATTGAAATTAAAAACTTGAAAAAAACGTTCAAATAAACTACTGACATTTCAAGTCAACCCACATCGCGTGTGAACTGACTCGTTTTTTTTCTTTATCTAGTAAACATAAACGTTATGAATAGTTTAAGAGCGTGAGCATCATTTTGCTGAAATAATAAGTCATGTGAGTTATCTTTAACCTTTTTCCTACTCCCACCTACTCTCAAACAGCTTAATCCAGGAGTATGGATCCAAGTAAGTATTTTCCATAATCCTTATGGCATTTTAGAAATAGATTGGTTAAACAGGGTCTAACAAGTCAAACTAGTCAAACGAAATTGTTGTGTGAAGAGGTTAGCAAATTGGATATTTGTATAAAAATCTGGCTCCCCTACCTCTTTAGTTACTATTGACAGGAAACATTTTACAATCAAATGTACACCAAGAAGGCAAGTTGGATAGCTGAATATTACCTTAAATAGAATTTAGCGTACTTAGCGTATTACTCGGTCGATTACTGTTAACAAATCCATACAAATGTTAAACTAATGCACGTAAGCAGTTCCACTTAAGTAAGAATCAATATTTAGCAAAGCATGTGTTAGTACAGTAGTCATTGATCATTGTAAGTTTTATTCATTTACTATTGCACTTTTAATCTATATAGTCTTGCTTTTAAAGCCTCGACTCTAATTTTTACTTCACACATAATATAATAAGCCCGTTGTCTCGTTACACTATACAAAAAAGAAGCAGAGTAGATGATTAAAAAGCTTGGCTCCATGTGTCTCAGAGCTTGCAAAGCGAGTATAAGAAAGACGGGCACTATAATGAATATAAAAGACATAATACTTACGACCTCAATTTATCCATGGCTTATTAATATAAGGAAACATTCTCGTAGATTTCCTGCTAATCAGCACACCAGCTCGATTAATATATAATAATCAAATCAAATATTAATGGATGCAAAATACATGCACAATGTACCGAATGTGCCGAGCAGAAACAAAGGCATCGATACCCAAAGCAGCACAAATTATTATTCTAGCTATTATTTTTCTCAGTTGGCTTACTAAGTCAAACATTTGTCGAACACAGAAATACTATAGGTAAAGTAATACAAGTCGAAGAAGTAGATGACTGATTAAGAATGCGAAGACGGTTGGCAATTATTTCACGCATGAATCATCATTATCCTCTTTTTACAATGAGGGAACCCCCGTTACCGTTTACGTTCGTAAAGTGCATGACTGATTTGGACAAACCCATCCATGGACAGAGGGTAAAAACAAGATCCTGTTTTAAGCCAAAATGTTTCATTATATCATCCGCTGGCTCTCTCTTCTTACCTACTTACTACCTGTTGAGCAGAGCATTTCAGTTTAAAATCTTCAGAGCGTAGGGCAGCAATGAGCTACTCTACCATGTACCTACCCAGTATTTTATCAGTCTAGAATTATGCATATTATTTACCAGGTTCAATAAAACTACTAAATATGAACAAAACATTGAATATGTAATTAACTGTGTATGAGATATTGAATGCATATTAAACATAGAATAGGGATTCCTAGTTCCTCGCGCGTCTCTCTGTCGTCTTCTAATTCTATCAAAAGCGTTATTGGAACATTCCCTGTATTATAGTACGCAGCAGTAATGCGAAGACTTTACGAATTCCGCTCCGTATGAGAAAAAAACAGTTCACAAGCCACCACTGTTCTCTGATATACCTCACTCATACATGATTAGCGTAGTGATAAAGCCCATCAAGCATTACTATTAGTTAAATATGTAATGTCTTCTCTGTATTAATGTTTCCGTCTGTAGTATTTAGGTTATGGCATGAATTTGGGGATACCCCTTGTTTCTGTTACACGCGCTGTAGTTATTTTATTGAGTAAGTTGCATTTCGTTCATTGCGTCATACTTACGTAGTGTAAAGTACGTTCATCCGGTAAGCCGGCTGGATCTCGTTACTCCCATTCATTACATGTAATTAGGAGTGGAATTTACAGATATTAAAAGTGATTTAACTAGGATAATATTCCGATAAACGACTTGGCCGCCCTTGAATACATTTCTTAATGAATGAATAATGAGTTTTATGTGTAATTAGACATATTACTCGTTAATAAATCTAACTATTACTTTGCTACAAATGTCCCATTAGTTGTTCTGTCGTCCTGCGGTTTTTATTAATGGAAGAATGCAGATACTGATTAGAGTATACGTTTTATGGTTCAGTAAATTCTAAATTATCATTAAAAAATTAAAAAGCATTTTTCAAAATATTAATTAATTAAACGCGTTTAATTTTCAATTTAACTTAGGAAAAACAGTAGTAAATTATACGGGCTTTAATCCAAAAAGGTAACCTGTTGTAAACTGAAGGTTATATTAATGGATGAAGGGAGTGCAGTCACAGTCACAATTTTACGCTCATTAACATTGATTTTTTTCTCTTGAATATTCAGGTTAATTATGAATTTTAGGTGCAAGCTAAAGGACAGTTATGCTCCTATCTTATGTGACCACTATGGAACCTTTAATACAATCATGAAGAATATTTGCCAGTGCAGTGGTGAGATTGTCAGAGTTGCAGAAACATTAGGCGACCAAGAGTTTTAAATGCAGAATGAAGAAGAGTTCATTGATCTAATAGCTGCTTTACTAAAAGCTGAAACCTACAACTCAGCCTAATACGTCCAGTCATTTTACATGCAATTAAGTCCATCTTGATCTCAAATGCTAAGGATGTGTTTTTATTTCTGACCTCAAAGGAAATGTCGACGTCCATCTTTAACCTTGTGTGACATGTTTGTGAAACTAGGTAATCAGTTTTCAATTCGTGCAAAAATTAAAGACTGTAGAAGAACTCCCTGTCGACCTATGATATTCTTGCCATACCAAACAATTTAATGCACATACTAGAAGAGGCGGGGTTGAGTGAAAGGGTTGCTAACCAATTTAATGTTCTGCCGAAACTGACAAAGGACGATATCCGATTAATCCGGAAGGAATGTCTTGTATGACAATACAAAATATTAGACAAAATCTGAAAACGAAAATTGTACCCGACTGTACTGTCTTTCATATCTTTTAGTTTAAGCGAACAAACATCTCCAAACCAGAACTATCAACTTTCTGTAAGAGAGGATATTAATGGAAGAGGCATCCCTTAATTTTCCTACCTCGTTTGTTTCTGTTGTGTAAAAGACAATACAGATCGCTTCTCGTCAGTTTGATAAGAAGTAACTGTTTCAAATCCTAGATACTATTAAGAAAGAGTAATAAAAGTAGGTTGAGAATAGACTCAAAATTTAGAGTTAAGATCAAGGTATCAAGAACAACGTGAGATTAATGGTCTGAACTATCTAGTAAAAGATTCCACTTAGCTAAATTTTAAGAGTATTACACAGAGAGATATAAGAACTGTGGGTACGTAGTTTAGATGGAAGTACCCGATATTTTATAGACAAGAACTTCTCAAAGGAAAAAACAGACCCATGGGTTGACTTGTAATTTTAGGAAGATTGTTTCATTGCCCATCGTTTAGACATTATCATTGTCAAGGAAGCGGATGCATAGGAACGATTGGTGGATTTAAGAAGCAGAGAATAATGCCCTAAAATCATTTAAATTGAGGTGGAGTCGAAAGTCGTGATTGTGATCGGAATTCGTCTGAGACCTACCATTAAATTCGAGCTATCGGGTTTCGTAATTTAAATGCCCCTGTAAACCTAATGAACAGGAAATAATCAGTGGTCTTACCCTTTAGTCAACAATAAAGAGGATGAAATTAAATTTTATTTAATATCGCATCACGGGTATATTATTTCATTGTAAAAGCAAACATTATACATTGAGGAAGTTGACCCCCTGAAAGAGCAAAAGCAAAAACAAGACCCTGTCACTGTAACCATATTTTATTTAAGATCAAATCTCTCCAAGCCTGTCTGTCTTACTTTAGTTTTGATCATCAAGCAGACCTTTATACTCACACGGAGGCATATCCTACTAACCGAACAGTAAGTAGTGAGAGTAATGAATGTAAAGTTCGTAGTATTACTACTATATATTCCTGTATGCAGAAGAAGCAAGGTACTTTTAGATGGAACTGACGGACAAGCTTAAGCTCACATAACGTGCAAATGACCCATTCCGTAAACTACTTTAAATAAAAAAATGTTACTTCACTTCTCTAAGAAGATAACTTTTCAGTATCGTATCGTCAATGGTAATTGGTAAACAAAACAAATAATATCCAAGAAACCATTAGAGCAGCATGAGACGGTAGTCATTTTTTTTAATACATCATACATGAAGGAAGTACAAGTTTGTATTTATTTTGAAGACGTCCAGAAAAGAAGAAAGTTATTGCTCCACAGGTTGTCATAATAGAGTACATGCTATCAATAACTTAAGACGAAGTTTGACTTAAAATTATGTCGAGAATGAAAATTATGAGATCAAGTTAACGAGTACACTTAAAACTAATTTCAAGGAATAATTGAACATTAAAGTGCGATAAGAGGCGTCTCCATCCCCACGATCTCCAACCTTACTTGAATTATCGTTTTAATTCTTTAAAGTTAGACTACAATTGGATATACTGTAAAACAAACAGCTAAAAGTCATAGCTTTACCCACCTTAAATCCTGATGAGATATTAGACAAAAGCCCTGGTCTTGTTTTCTGGACAACTTCCTCATTTAAAAATCCCAATTCTTTAAGGATATTCATTCGAAACTTTTCCAGTTGTTGTTCATCCTCACTGAGCTCATCATCACTGTTATTGTTACTTTCATCAGGCAAGTTTAGCTCAACGCTGGTTGTTAAAATCTTATCTCCAACTCTTGAATCTTTCTCCTGATCTACTCTCCTAAATACTTCCCTGTCTTCTTTCTGGTCGGGTCCGAGATTTTTATCCAAGGGAAACACGAGACGACCTTCATTCTTCTTAGAGATTCTTTCTTCAATAGTGTCAGTCTTGCTCATCCGCTGGCCAGTTGCAACTTTGAGAGAAGAACTGGAAATTTTGTTGGACAGTTCCCAATCCCACGTTTCTGATGGGGTTCCACCACGTTGATAGGAATCCCAACGACTACCTGTTGCTACAGCCTGCTCGAGTTCCAGTTGAAGTTTTGAGACGACCTCAACAGCAGGCACAGTTTCTGGGATTTCATTCTCATCATGCAGGGATTTTCCTGCAAATCCATCCTCAGTGTTTTTCCTCCTTCTCTTATCATCCTTAGTTAGAGAGGAATAATCTGGACCACTTCTGAAGAGTGTTAACCTAGTATCCGACTGATTAGAGAGGGTTACGTGGCCACCAGAAGTAAAAGGATGAGATGCTAAGGATTTCGTATCACTATCAGAAATAACAGCATCCGGCTGTTTTGAATAAGAGTAAGGATAAAAACTTCGAAGATCCCTTATTCTTTCTGACGGCCTTCCATGAGATAAAGTCAGTAGTAAGAGAAATACGTAGACTGGAAATAAATTCAAGTAAATGTTTAAGTAGAGACCCATTATGGAACAAAATTTTACACACGACATTAAAGTCCAAAGACTCGCTTTATAATTGAGAGCTTTTGACCCCGCTTTATCGAAGATATAAGGTTAAGTAAGGGCAGAAACCCTCTTTCAGGAAATTCCTGTTTTAACTTTCCCCCAACACTTCACTAGAACTACTGCAATATATCCACACACATTCAGTGCTTACTTCAAGAGGACAAAACTGCCCATTAATTTTTGACACTGTCATTTATTTGGTGGTAATATGCATGTCAAAAGTCAAACTTGGAACCTGCACTTAAAAAGTAACCTCCAAATAAGTGATTAAGAAAGACACGCACTATCTTTGCTAAAACTTTAAACAACTTGTCAATAAATTCTCCGTTTTGTTTAACTTGCAAAGACTTCCCATAGTGTCAATTGCGAATGCAGTTTTACACACTTTCGTACTGCTTTTCTCCAATTAGCAAACACGGTTTACTATAGTATGTTTATGTATATTTTTCTTTAATTTTTAGTCGTTGTAAAGTTGAGAAGTTGATACTACTTGAGTGAGACTACTCGAGTCCAATGAATGAAACTTTTCCCATTAGAATATTTTCACTCTCGCCACTGACTGCCGTTTTACAACTAAAGACTTCAGCAGCACTTCAAGTTGTACTTATATACTCCACTTCTCCACATTCATTGTCTATCACTATCTCTTCTGCTTATTCTACGTAAGTTGGTTAAAAACTCAACTTCTCTTTTTATCATCTCTCAGTCCGCTTGACTTTTGGTAGGATGGCTGCAAGAACCCAACTACTCTTACTCACATTTATTCCATACAATTGCGATACAGTCAACAGTCAGTTTTACTTTTCATTTACGTTCGGTTCATCAATTCCATGCATCTAACCCATTCCAGAGTTAGTTGGAACTTTGGAACGATAAAGGAAGACAGTCAAAAGTTGAGGATTAGACAACTATTATCTGTACGCTAGCAGTAGTACTAATGCATAATAGTGTCTTGTCCTTCCACATTTAAATAAACTAGAGATTTCTGATGCTAAATTGCAGAGTTTCTGGCCAAATTTATCCCTCTGATATGATGAATGAACGTTTCGGAAATTACCTGTTTTTCTCCTTGCATACCTGTTTTATATAGTGAAGTGGGGTGCTAAGATGGGAAGCTTTTGGATACTACTGTGTGGATCGACGGATGAAAGAAAATTGTAAGACATATCGTTAAAAAGATGTCTTCTGGAAGCAAAATATGCTTCTTTTCCGTACTTAGTTCTATAACTTATTCATTAAGTGCCTGCGTCATATGCATTTGTGAGTTGGTCTGAAATGGAAAGAATGTCAGCTCCAGTAGGGTCTTCAACGTCACTCCTCTTCATTGTTGGTTTTAATTAGAATACATAGATTGGAAATGATAAGTAGGGTTTTCATTTTTTTTATCATTTGCTGACCCAATCTTTCCCGTCTTGATGTAGTTTTTGTTTTGTAAGTGTTAGTTTCTTTGGTGTTTGGCACAGATTTATTAAGCTATTGATATAATTTTGTGTTTGATTCGTCTACTAAATACGATTTATTGATGGCAATTTCTTGCGGTATACAGCAGAGAGTTTAAATAAGTACGCATGACGCATATTTCATTGCTAGAATTGTCTCTTCTGATTAAGGAGCTGATACAAACTTTATAGTAAAGTATTGCAAATAAGTTTACTTTCTATTTGAAGCCGAGCCCTCATAAATTTGATTTTCTAAAATTAATTTTGGTTAAGCCTTATCCAAATCTAATCTCATTTATTTTAATGCTCCCATCAAACTAATCTTCGTTCCTCGCCTCAAGAATGGTGCCATAATAGCTACAACTGACGAGAAGGACTTTGCTGAGATTCTCTAGGAGAAACCAAAAATGTAAACCTGCCCTTGTACTTTAATACACCTTATCATCTTAGTTGACACTCGGGAAAATGCATTCACTCATTTAAATTAAAACGATTCAAACAATACTTTACAATGGTAATTTAATATCTCATAACCCTACAACCCGCACTCACTAATTATTTGAGTAAGCTTGGATTAAACTTACTTCTATCCTTGGATAATCCCCATTAGTTAACAGAAATCCATTCATTTTTCCCTTCAGTCAAGTACGCTACTTTTAAATGTTTTTACGTAGACTTCTAGCATCAATTGTTCACTCATTGATACTGATACTACGGTAGTTAAAAGCAGTTTACCATTAAACAAATACTGTGTAGCTTATTGTAGCAAGGTTGAAGATGGAATCTAAGTGCTTTCTTGCCTGGCTTCTTTGAGATCAGAGACAGACAGGTAGTAAGGAGGTAGGGACTGGGTGCCATAAGGAAGTTAGGAAAGACCAGATAGAAGATAGGAAAGAAGTGTTGATTGAAGAGCCTGCATTCCAGACTCACCTGCTAAAGTCACGGCATGACTAGCAGTCTTAGATAAATGAAATTTGATACCTAGAAGAAGTCAAAGTCAACCTCCGACCTGGCCTGGCTGAACACCTCGCCCAACCTAGAGCTCATTTTTCTTCTTCCTCTACGTCTGATTGTTGTTAAAATCCAATCCCATCTTCGACTAATAGCTTACTAAATCAGCCACCTTGTGTACTTTTCATTCTACTCAAACGTGCTTAATGTTTGGATCGGGTTTACTAGCAGCAACTTTTTTTAAAGCTTCATCTTTGTATGCAGATTGTCGAAGAGTTAAACCAGATAGACATTTTATATGTAACAGCTTACCAGTCACCCATGAAATAGTAAATATTTACATGTGTGTTGATTCTCCTTTATGCTCACTTATTAGTCAGACGCGACCTTCCTTTTCTAGTGGCTACTCAGCTACTCACAATATATCGTGCAGTTTAAGAAACAAAGCAAACGTTACGCTACGGTTGACTAAGATGCAATGTTTCTTGTATTTCATGCATGCTTTCTAATATATTTTACTGTTTTACAGGGGGGTTTCAACAGCGAATGTTTAGTCAATGGACTAGAGGAATTGAAATTATGGTGGGGGTACAGCTCATCACATAATTGAAGCAAAAAGATGAATAAGCATAATTATGATTTACTGGTTAATACAATTTGCTGAGATTTTAGAAATGCGTACATCCACGCCCATTAAACTACTGACGTCCTTATCAAAGTACCAAGTGGATACTATAATCACAATGGAACGAATAAATATAGCTATATAGATTGTAGATTAAAAATATAATAGTACGTTACATCTTCGTAAAGGTGACCCATCATTTGGATCAACGTGAATCATTTAATATGTCATGTTTAAATGTTGTTGCCCCTGAAAAAAAACTATTGAACTTGAACTTGAACTTTAATAATAATACATTTGTCCAACCTTCCTGTGAACAGTTGAAGTCGTAGCTTACGGCTGTTACGCTTTCAACCGTGGGTTTATAAAATTGTCTTAATGATAAAAACTATTTCAATGTACTAAAAGCCTCATTTGTACCATGAAAGAATTTGAAAGAATTGGATCACAATTATGAATTTGGAGCAATATGAAATACGAAAACAAATACACCACAAAATGGTTCTTGACTTGTACGTCTATTCAGGGAAGTGTGATCGATGAATCCAGGTTTATAATTTGTCGTCGGTCAGAAAATTCTGGAACTGTCTGTAAGATGAAATCATTAGGATCGATAAAAGTAAAGATTTAAAATCAACTTGAACTTGAACTTTATTAACGTGTCTTGCTGATTCAACATTATAACATTACTGATAATAGGGACACCATTTATATATATAGTTCTAGTTAATGCTAATTATCAATATTAAACTAGAACCTCCCCCTTAAAATCCTTAACCTTAAAAATAAATTAGTAAAATAAAAAATCTTGCAATCTTTGTGATTGCAAAAGTTGCTTAATTTTTTCAGTGAAAGTATCAAGATTGAGTTTCTCAAAAACCCAATTTAAAAAAAGGCATTCCACAGTTTAATACTTCTTAACATGATACAATCAGTTTAATCAGATTAATAGTAATGAGAAAGTACGACATCTGCTCTACTACTTGTACAAAAATCTGTGTTTCGAAAAGGATAATTGACTTGACTGTTGTAAGACATGGTCAGTGTTCATTCATTCGCTTCAATTATTGACCATTCCGTTGAACAAGCTCAATGTAAAGCCAATCCAATTACTTTCGCTATTTCATGATTCGAACAGCCACAAGATTTCAAGCGAAGAAGATAATGCGATAGATGTCAGATTATAGTTCAGGTATAAAGATTAAAGAGTCTCATCTTCTTGGATATTCGAAAAGTAGATAGAAACTGGAAAAGCAGATCCAGTGAAACCAGTTGCTTGCTAGTAAAAGATTTTTCTCAAATATCCTGCCCCACTTCAGCAATTGCGTTTGCAACCAGCTTAGCTTTGCAATTGCAATCGCTTACCTACAAATTTAAGGTCCCCAATAAACTATACCTCTTTTAAGATCATGTAAATTTTTGTTATATCTTTTAGATACGAGATACGATTTGCAGTTGATTCAACACTTTCGAATACACCTTTCGGTTTGGTTACAAATTACAGCTTCTCTCAAATGAAATTGCAAGCTCTTATTATTGTGTTTTATTCCTTGAGTTTTGTTGCAAAATATTCTAGTGAGCAGAAAACATTCTTGACAACTTTTTAAAACACTCAGGCTTGAATAGATTAAAGCACAAAATTCGGCTTATGTTCGTAAGGAAAATGATACATTAATACTTAATACGTTATTTTCCAACATCAGGTCCTTATTGAGTTTTGAACAGTTATATTAAATACGATTTTAGGCGCTCAGATGCCAACGATAAGACTAGCTAAATGAGAAGAGAGTAACACAAATGTTTTTACAGCAGTGCAGAATCAACCGAATACTTATGTCATTTAAGATATTTTTACTATTCAAGACAAGTCCTAAGTAAGACCAAAGTCAACTGTATTGACGCCGTTTTTTTTATTAGAAAACCATATTTATGAGAACTCATAATACGTTACTAAAACCTAACGTAGACTTATTGTCTGGGTAAACTTCTGCAGATTTATAAACTGCGTTTTCAGGTTTTTCATAAACAAATACGGTACTTTATTGGATAAAACTGTTTTATGCTTAACAGAAAGATGACTAATATTATTGTATATGTGACAATAATTTTAACTGTTCTATTAATATAAATAACATGGAATACTTTAGCCTATTTCATCATGATATTAGAAGAGGGAGAAACTTTTGTCCTAACACATGCAGGATATTATACTTTTTATGAGCTAGAAGGACTATGTTTGTATTAATTTACACGATTTTTTGGCGTACTAACGAACTAGGAGCTGCATGAGTAGGGAGGGGATTTTGGCTTCCTTCGTCTTCAATCATCCTTGTACTTCGTCTTGAGTAAGGTTAGCCGTTCTGCCATGTGCTATGAAGGTGGTTTGGCAATTTGGCATCTAAAACCAGCTACAGATTATTTTCAACCTTTTACATTCTCAGAATGTTTCGACCAAAAATCGCCAAAACTGCAAATAATGTTTGTGATGAGAACAACCATACCCCTTAGTCTAAGTTTTGAACTTATTATGGAAAACTTAGTCATTTATACCTCACTCCTGTCTGTTTATTTCAATAGCTTTACACAGACGGTAATTATTTCAGTGAATCTAATCATCATTTGAAATTTATCGCAATAATTGGTCAGGACCCTTAAATTGTTTATGGTGATACATTTATTATGTACAAATCTTCTTAACACAAACACTTAGGCCAAATTTAAATCAATCCTACTAAATTGTATACTTTTCTTTAAGAATTATCTGGTATATGGTTTGCTTCATAAGCAGAAACTGTCCAATAGACTCTATTATGATGTAAATTGTTCGAATCTCTTCTAAGTTTGCAAGATATACCAGTCGTAATTCATTTAGTTTCAGATCAATACCGGCCAACCCCGACAATATAGAGTTCTTGCGAATGGTCCATAATTCTCACATGCTTCATTATTATCTAATCTAATGGCAGTAACTTTTCAGAAATCGCGTGCCATCGTTTTATAGTTTTAATAGGCAAGGCTCATGAGATCGAAATTGAGAGGTTGGAGAGAATGGCCAAATTAGCCAGTTCCGCTAAAAAGGTGGAACATTTACAAATTCCTGGAGAAGCTCAAATCAATACTAAGAATTAACCCTCCATATAATATACGCACGCAGCACATTACACAACGGTTCGACAGTAACATGATAAAAAGCAAATGTTAACTTGCTACAGTGCATAATTGGCACACAAAATACTGAAATCACCTAGTTATCCATAAATGTGCGTGTGAACCCCCTATTCTGTAACTGGAACTTGTACTATGTAACTGGAAAAGGCAAATTCAAGCCAATGTCGAACAACGATGAGTCTATTCTATCGCAAATGCATATTCTAGTGTTTCTAAAAGCCTGCATTCTGGATTGACTCATTACCTTTTTTGCATGACGACTGAGGCACTCTTTTGACACAACAGGAAAATTTAATTCATTTTTCGTACAACATAGATATAGAACATTGAAAACTGTCTAACCATTTCTAAGAATTTAATTCCATGAAAGATTATCTATAAAAAAAATTGCAGAATTCTTATGAAGCTTGTTCAGTTAGAGTGAATCACTGTAAATAAAAATGGCTAACTATAGTACGGCAAGATATTATAAGGTACTCAAATTCGACATTTCGAGTGTATTAATTTAAAGAGAGTTCATAAAATCTAGTAGGTAGTTGGCCATTCCCCTTCTATTTCCATTAATTATATTACATGTAGGAAAGGAATGACGTACGTAAGGGTGAAGGAATCTTCAGTCCGTCACAAATATGATAGAGTTTGAGGTCAACTACGATGGTCATCTACAGCTGGCACGTTGTAAATTCCTACCCGAATTAAAGCAAACTGGAAACAAAGTGGCAGAAAAATATTACCACAAGCTAAACCTAACCTGTGACGGACAAGCCAAATCACCTTGACGGATAAAAGAACTCAGCGGTACAAATTTGCCAAGTGCTCTGACATATGCCAACATAACACACATTATATAGATGCCTAATATCTGTGTACATTAACATTATTGTACCCCGTAGAAGTCTTCAGCAAACAGGAAAGTTACCTAGGTAAAATGTAATCTCTTTTACGAGAACGCGTGGGGGAGCAGCCAACGCTCGTTTAGTTGTAATCAAAGTGTAAGCCAGAAGGAATAATTTATCAAATTAGTTTCTACATTTTTTAATCGTCTGTTGTTAAATTTGGCTGAGACAACAGCTTATAACTTTGAATGTAGATGAATTTAACACCATTTTAGAATCAAATTATCATTACTACTTGTGTGTGTCTTTCTGTAATACAAAAAGTATTGGTATGAGGCCTTGGATAATATTTTATGGCAAATCCATCGAAATTGTAATCATAAAAACCTCCGGGTGCAGCTGACAGAGCCCATTCAAGGGCGCTTTGGCGCAATATTTATAGTGCCGTGCCTCTTTTGAACACATTTGTTTTATATAGGTCTTTGTTTTTTTTGTGGGGGCAAGCCCCCACACCCCCAGTGTCTTTTCTTTTTGTTTTTGTGAGGTTAAAAAACGTGTTTCTGGCTTTAATTACCTGATGGGCTTTTTTGACCCCCACGGGTCTTCAAACTGTCAATTTGGGCCAAACTATTTATATTTTTGTGCTTTTGGTGGAAAAGTAGAAAAATATTTTTCAGGCTATTTAATTACCCGATGGGGTTTTGTGACCCCCACTGGACTTTACCTGCCCCGATCGGTGCCAACTTTCGTACTGCATCAAGTTAGCGCAGTTGCCACCTGTGTGCAAAGTTTCAGCCGGATCGGTTGGGTAGGTTCTGAGATCTCGCGCGGTCGGACAGACAGGTAGACACGGCAACGGTAGAATGGGCTAAAAACCACTTTAAGCTTGCAAATAGCATAAATCAGTCCCAGAAAACGATAACGTCATAGTCATACTCCCTCTCTCTCTTAGCTCATCACTTCTTGCGATGTGATCGTAAATAACGAACTATGCCGTCACTCACTAATAGTAACTTCAAAAGATCCAACGCTTTCTTTCTTTTATGTTTATTATTATTGCTAAATCGAAAGCATTTAATAAAACACGGAACATGTAATGACGCGCTACGGTCTCCCTCTGCTTATTTTTTTGCATTCGTCATCACTTCTTTCATGAGGTTTTTTGCAGACTTACATCTTACGCTCTTTGTAAATCATTTTCTCCAATTGAGCCCAGTTCTTTCAAGCCATATGGACATGGATGAAAACATCATCATATCATTTGGTTTGAGAAAAATACAGACTACATATGCAGTTTCTAGGATGGCTCGTGCTCTGTAGTTTTACAGTCGAAATTTGTTTAGATTCATACAGATTTAACAGTCCCTCTTTTGCTTTGTTTTAGCTTTTTGTTAGTAATAATATCACTGTATGCATGTATTTACTGGTGAATATGAAACCACTTTCTCATATTTATTTATTCCTTAATAAATGTGAGACAAGCTCCGCCATCAGATATCATGCATCCGAACACTGGTCACTAGCATTCCGTACTCCAAAACGGTGCAACATTACCATTTTCAGAAGAAGCTTTTATGTTATTGACACTGAATGGAAGAGATCTTATCTTAGATCTCTTAAAAAAATATGATTTATACTTTTTCAATTAATAATAAAAATGTTATTATAAGTTTGGTTCTGAATTCTTGTAATTAGTGGTTCTATGATTCGGAAAGAAATAAACAGCCATTTTACTTTGTGTTGTATTATTTATGGATTTATTTTTTAATATATTTAATTACTTAAGCTTACAATATACTTAATATATAATTTAATATCAGCTCTCTGACTCTTGGAGAAGGTTGTGTGTGAGTTGCTCTACCAAATCATTTTTTACCTGAGACAAATACAATTGTCTACTGACTTACTGCCTTACACAGTCTATATATCGACTCGTATTTTTTACATTTTTCAACAACAAAGTGCAAACCCTACCTATAAACAATACTAATCATGGCAAAAAACTCGACAAAACGCCCACGTAATGACAAAATGAACGAAAGTGCTGTTGTTTTTTCGGCCATATCAACCAAATCAACCACATCTCAACTCTTCAATCCACTCAACAAACCTATAAGTTTCAACAAATTCGAAGGAATGAATTTTAATTTTACTCCTGTGTCTACTGATCTACTGAGTACTTTCAATAATGCTGGAGCCACATGAATAAAAACCAGTCCACCTCAACAGATTACCTTGATATCGCCCCAATCATGATTACTAAGGCATTAAAGAATGACAACTTTACGAAACAACTAACGGCTTTGTTTAATCAACTTATATTCGAAGAAATATTTCTTTGACCACTGAAAATTTCCAAAATAGTCGCAATCCCTAACCTAACCCAACCTAAAACACGTCATAATTAAGAAGTCAAACTTAAAATTACACCATTTACGTGGATAAGGATAAGATTACGCG
This sequence comes from Hydroisotoma schaefferi, assembly GCA_034682405.1. Taxonomy (NCBI): domain Eukaryota; kingdom Metazoa; phylum Arthropoda; class Collembola; order Entomobryomorpha; family Isotomidae; genus Hydroisotoma; species Hydroisotoma schaefferi. Next base: position 81,791 of record JAQFZX010000147.1, read on the forward strand.
TTCACAACGTGGTCTATACATGAGAGGTTGCAGCAATTTCAGTACAATCTGCTCTTGCAAAATTATTCTCCAAATGTTTGTTCAATCAATTGTACAACTACCTAGAAATGCACAATATGATATCACCAGTCCAGTTTGGTTCACGAAAACAACACTTAACCTGTCATGCACTAGTCCATTTAACAGACAAAATACGCATGAACTTGATAAGAGTAAAGCTTTAGATAAAGTAAGCCGTGAAAATTCTTTCGAAAAGCTGAAGTTCTACGGTATTAATTTAAGCCTAATAAAATCTTTCTTCAGTGAGAGAAACCAATACGTTGAAAGTCAACCACCAGACTCCAACCCATCCCCACTGCTCAAAACAAGCCTTGAGGTACTGCAAGGGTCTTGCCTTAGCGGCCTTGTTTATAATGAGAACTCCCGGAAATAATGCAGAACACGGAGACTTTATTATATATTGATGACACTTACATAACAATATCCTCTCTACTAGAAGCAGATCTGAAATTAACGATGGAGTGGATGGAACTAAATGTATGGGAAATAACAAAAATCCAAAACCACGGCAATGATAGTAGCTGACCCAAAACTACTAGGAAAACTCCCTAACTTCAACATAAAAATCCAAAATAGAGATATCGAAAGAGTGTCTGAAATGAAAATTCTTGGAATTCTAGTAGATGAGCATCTTAATTTCCACTCCCAATTAGAAAACTAAGTGGAAAAACATTGCAATGCAGCCCTGTAGTAATTATACCAACTTCGACATTTACTTGATGCTCGATCAAAATCAATCGTAATCCAATCCATCGTCTTATCGCATATTAAATACAGCTTACTAGTTTGGCTACAAAGTAATACTCGTGAGAAAGCTATGGATAAGTTAATCAAAACCTGTGGACGATTCGTTTATAATGTAGCAAAATTTGAATCAATATCTAAATTAATTACAACTGAGCTTAAATGGATGTGTTCGAAAAATCTTGTAAAATATGAACTCTTAATAATTATTAACTCTTTATGTCCTTTGCCATTCAGAAATGACCTTACTTGCTCTGAAATCGAAGTCCCATCCACCAGAAACATGGAATACAGAAAGCCTGATCTTCTTTATGAAACGCATTTGCATCTCAGCACTGACGATGTCAAAACTACTAATAAATTTTAAAACTTTAAAAAATCTGTTACAAAACTTCTTTTAAATCAACAAGACTTAGACATTATTCGTGATAGTAATGTCTGCAACCTCTCATGTATAGACCACGTTGTGAAAGCGTAATCTTATTCTTATCCACGTAAATGTTGTAATTTTAAGTTTGACTTCCTAATTATGACGTGTAATCTTAAGTAATAACACAAAATGTAATAATAGTAATCATTCCTAACCTACTCAAATAACTTATGAAGGTTTAAAGCCACGTTAAAACCTCGAGATGTAAAAACCCAACTTTATTTGGGAAATCTCATTGTATATCTAAATAAATCAATAAATAAATAATAATACATTGAGCACGGTGTATAGAGAAAGCATCCGAAGGTTTGTGTATATGTAATATAGAATTAACACAACCTTAGATCTGACTTACATGAAACGCCCGGCACCATATTAAGTGTAAGCTTGCACGAAAGGAAACGTGGAGTCGGTTGTGTGTTTTAAAGCAACATGTATAGGAATCATCTACGTGGTTCTGGATAGAAAATAAACCGCCCAGAAGAAGGGTATTCATTTTCTTTCATGGATTCTTAAAAAGTATCGAATTACCTTATCATTGGTTTCTCTCAACAGCAAAAACATCCTGAACTAATTACCTAAATAAACTATTTCAGTTTCAACAGCAAACAGCAGGCCATAAAACCGGAAACTAAACTGAACAACTTTTAAGGGATCCAATAAAAATAAGGCAAATGACAAGTGTGACGGAATGTTATAGCAGGACAGGAAGTCCTTTAAAGACATTTATCCTTCTAATAACTTGATCACCACATCATAACCAACTAAACCTTTACGTTTTCTTTTTTATTCAGAATTCATGCAACATTTCATATTCTCTACCGGCACGTATAAACCAACTTTCGGTCAACGAGTTCCATTTTCAAACTGATTCACAAGTTCACAAATAAATTCCAGATAATGCGTCAGCTTAGTGCTATGACAACTGAAAACATGTGTAGGTGGTGGGGGATAACTCTGAAACATTTTACTTCGTTGTCTGTAAGACCCATCAACAATTCCCTATATAACCTATATAACCTATATAATCATTCCTTCACTTTTTATTTTCGTGTCTTTTTGTTTGTAATTCAGTAATGGTTTATCGTTGGCGTGAAGATTATAAAAAGTAGTAATGCAGAGGGTATAAGACGCATCATACCCATTATAAACTAGTTGCTACTTTTCTGCCACAATAACTCAATTAAAAAATGAACAAGAAAATCAAATCCTAGTATCAGTTACAATCTTGTCAACGAAAAAACACCGCAGTCAACCGTGCAAATGTGTAATATGGTCCGCAATGTAATGCAAATGATGATGGAAAAAGTAGTACCTGCATGAGAAATGATAGCATGTCAACCTTTGTGTCATGCCCTTTGTCAACTGCGTCAGTAAAATGAAGAACTAATAATAAAAATACTAGTGTATTACAAATTTGCCAGAAGCTTTCCAACTGTGAAAATTGATCAGTTGAAAGGTAAACGCTCCAACATGGACATATCAGCCTTGAGAAATTGAAATCACTGTTGTTCAATCTACGAACGACCCCTAGTCAATCAGGCAGTCGCTTTAGCCAATTTTTATAAATCATATGCGGTATCAAAACTTACATACATATACTACGGACGCAGGCAGTGATACCCTGTTACCTAAACAAATGAATTAACTGATGACATGAATCATGAAAGGGCATACGTATCAAAGACTGGGTGGGCAGTGGATTAGGTTAAGAATGTGGTAATCCGACATGTAGAAAAAAGACTTTTAGGAAAAAGACGTTTAGGAAAAAGACGTTTAGGAAAAAGACTTCTAGGAAAAAGATATGTAGGAAAAACCCTGAACCCCACTAAACGTGCGTGTGTGCATTTTTAGTTCCGAAAAATTTGTCCATACCCATATTAATCTCATTCATTCGTATCTGTCCATAAAACTGTTTTGCATTTTCATTCATTTACTCAAATACAACTACCACTTCTACTTGCTTACTTACTGCCACTGCTACGGAACTTATCATCTCAACTCTCATTTGTGCTGTCAAGTAAATGTCATAATAGCGGCTAAGAAGAATTTTTCCTAAAAAAATCAAGAAACTAGCTCGGTAAGAAGAATCACGAGTGAAGTAAGTGAAAACTTTACTTTTGCCATCCACTACGTCAGCTTAATTAACTTATTAATTAAGCTAATAATCTAAGGCATGGCATAGTGAGCTGAGCAGGCTAAACTTTGTGTAAATTAATGGAACAATGGCCAGAAAGGCACAAGGATATAGACGTATAAACCTCCAATAAAATTAAACTCAACGGGATATACAAAAAGACTATTGCCTGTCGTGTTATGTGACGAAAATATGCTTTAAAATCCACGAATAAATGACGGTAATTAATTAATGATGCAGATGTTACAAACAAATATAAATACAGCTAGAAAAACCGAAAAAAAAGTAAACTACTCTAAATCCTCGCCCATATGCCGCGGCTTATTTCCATAAAAGGGCTTTTTGAAGCGTTTTCAACATGGGGAGTAGATACCCCTATTAACTTGCAAAGGATAGACGTGCGACATAATTAACGAGGGCGGCATATGGGCGAGGATTCAGGGTAATTTTAGTTACAAAAATGTATCATTTATTTGGTAAATGGGCAGACTTATGTTTAAGTTTGTCAGAATTTGGAATGCGGATATTATTATTATTTTTTTTTAATATTAGAAAGTTAGGTTTAGCATTAGAATTACTTTATTTGGACAAAAAAGCATTTTTTCTGCATCGGACAGAAATTCACCTTTGTTTCTTGCGTTTAATAAAGCGTTCACTGTGATTTTTATGATATGCAAGAAAAAATTGCCTACAAGTCGTTCTAGACAAAAATGCCTAAGTCTTTTTCCTAAAATCCGTACCAAAATGCTTGCCTAGGCAAGCCTTGCCTGCAAGTATTTTTCCTACAGGTCGTATAATCTAAGAATGTACCTCTTTCTTGAACGGATAGGAAATGAATTTTACTACCCACATTGCCCTTACTAAAGCATCGCACATCAAAACAACATTTGCCCTAAATTCCTTGAAAACCAGTGAAACTAAAACCCACTCTATTCTAAGTATTTTATAAGAGAATGTTAAAGTACTTTCTAAGGAAAAAGAAAGCTAACAGCGACCAAAGTTCTATTTCTATTCAAATGTGATTGAAAGTAAATCATATGGCAGTTTTAGATGCAGTGAGAGTTCCTTTGATACGCTATTAGGTAGAATACTCTTTTAGATGAAGTAAAAAGATCAAACCGTAAGATGATCCTTTCAGGTCATAGCTTCTTCCACTAATTCAGGATGAAATAGGTAGGTTCCTTTATATAGTGGACTCGCTTGCTTTACTGGCAGTTTCAATACACTGAACTCATCTTTGCCATTTGATTATCGTGCATTAAATCCAGAAGTATATTAGTTCTAGTGTCAACCAGCTGCTCTTCTAAATAACAATGCTTAATTCGGTTTGATTAAAACTTTTTTTGTTATTTATCCGTTATTAAGGCTAGCGTAGCGAAGCCTTTATGTGAATGCTCTGCCATGCTGACAGGCTGACCGGCTGTCCGTTCGAGCGATAACTTTCGAACCGTTGCACTTTTTTCAATTCTGTTTTCGGATTTCGGTTCTTGGGGTCCAGAAACTCCTCTGGGAGTTTGTAGATGGGCTAATTCGGTCACATCCCCTGGGAGGTGGGGTCAAAGGTCGCGAATTCGTCTACGCTAACCCCTATCAACCATGGTATCGTTGGAAAGGTACTTGCTAGGGCATTTCAAAACAATGATCAAAATTGTTGTGACACTCAGGTCAAAAGTTATGACCTTGCGAAGGTCACATGGGGCAAGGTGAGACTCTACGTCCAAATGGTACCCACAACCGTGACAACTTCATCGGACCATATTTGGGCACCCCCACTGACCTTGGTCTAACGTTAT